>PVJO010005719.1:0-95700 GCA_004026905.1 Hystrix cristata | reverse complement strand
AAGGGTCCTGATCTCACCCCTCCCTAACATCCCAAGAGTTTGATCCCTTACTCAAAGTGCCTGCCTCAACTAGGGCAAGGGCATAAGGATGGTAATGGCTGGTAGAGAACCCAATGTGCCCTTCCACCGGAGATGGTCTTCCTCGTGTCTCCATCTTCCCTGGTCAGGACTGCAAGGACTGACCCATGGGTTCCATCCAAGGGCTTCAAGTGATGTATGAAGGCTCCAGAAATTCTCTGCCACCCTCCTTGGGTTATGTGTGTAACTCAGAAAATGGGTCTCTATATTCATGACCAAGACTCTAAAATTCTCAAGTCCGTGTTGTGTCCCCACCAGCCTGCTGCTCCTGGACAGAGGTCTAGCTCACAGCCCCATCTCCTCTTGCAGGACATCTATGAGAACCTGGACCTCCGGCAGAGGCGGGCTTCCAGCCCGGGATACATCGACTCTCCCACCTACAGCCGGCAGGGCATGTCTCCCACCTTCTCCCGCTCACCTCACCACTACTACCGCTCAGGTAAGGAAGGCAAAGCCCCAGAATGAGCCCGGGGACAGTGCAGCAACTTGGTGTCCCTGGACCACAGAAACAGCACCGGCCTTCCCAGGGTCTCCATGACAGCACGGCCTGGTGGAGACCTGTGGCCATTCGGGTGACTGTCTGGGGCTGATTGAAAGGTCCCTAGAAGGGGGAAAGATGGGCAACAGGGAGGTGAGTGCTGCCAGGAGAAGGGAGTGGCAGACAGCCCAACAGCCCTGGCTGGAAGTAGGCTCTCTGTCCTCATGCTTTGGCCTGCCCATTCCCTGGATAGAACCAAGTGTGTACTGTAGCCTGGCCTTCACCCAAGGGTCCAGCCCCACCCAGAGAGTCAAGACATCCCCAGTCAACCTGAGGTTTGGATCAAGCAGGTCCTGGAGGGAAGAAAGGCACAGTTATGGGAGGAGCCCATCAGGGAGGGTGGGAAGCAAAGCAGATGCGGAAGACGCCTGAGTGAAGCTCAGTATGGTTGACTCTTACAACCCATGAGCTCTGGTTTGAAGTCAAGCAAGGAAACAGGCGAAACTTGTCCCTGCAGACGTGGTGCATGCGAGCACACGCTTCTTCTGCTGGAGCTGAGCACGCTGGGCCGCCCAGCCCCCCATCCTTGCTGTCATCACCTCCCCGCTTCCTTACTGCATTAATGCCTGTTTTCTCTGTGCCTCTATTCTCTCTGGGGACAACCGCCTCCGTGCTCCAGGGCCCGAGAGTGGCCGGAGCTCTCCATACCATAGCCAGTTAGATGTGAGGTCCTCCACTCCGACCTCTTACCAGGCTCCCAAGCACTTTCACATCCCAGGTAGGCGCTGCAGCCTGGCATTCCCAGCATGGGTGCATGCTCCGGGGGGTGCCGGGCGCCTGAGCTGCCCACGTGATGCTGCACAGGCACTGAGAAGCTGGTTCCTGGGGGCCCTCCCTAACCATCATGCACACTTACCACTCGTCCAGCCCCAGCATGCCTGCAGGCTGTAGTCTGCCCACCTGACAGAATCAACCTTGATCAGGACCACAAGGGAACAGCCCACAGAAGAAAAGTCACAGGGAGACAGTGTGAAATGTCCAAGCTCAGGCCATGAGGAGTGCAGTAATGACACAGGGCGAAGGCTGCTGCCATCAGAGGTTTGGAGATTGAATCCCAATCCTGCTTCCCTGAGCCTCTGCCACCATGTCTGTGCAGCCAGGCACTTTTCTGGGCCCTGAAGTTGCAACAGGGCTCACTCTGGGCCAGATCCTGTCTTCATGGAATATATATTGTAATGCATAAATTAACAAACAAATAAGTGGGAGGACAATTTCAGGACATCTCCTGAAATTGATAGATGCTATAAACATTTTTTTAAAAAGCCAGAGCATCATGAGAAAGTGACTCAGGTAGGGGAGACAGGGATAGGTAGAGTGGTCAAGAAGGGCTTCTTGGAGGAGATGACATTTAAGGTGAAGGATGAGAAGGAACAAGCCCATGAAGATCCCAGGGAAAAACCTCCCAGGCAGAGGGAAGAGCTGATGAAGTCAGTGTGACTGGAAGTGGCGATCGGAAGTGGGAAGAGGGCAGAGCTAGATGACCTTGTAGGTGTGGTCTCGCAGGACAAGGTCTCACCCCAAATTAGAGCAGAGCCAGCCCCAGACCCTGCCTCCCAGCTCTGAGTTCAGCTTTTCACTCCCCGCTCACTTTCACCAAAAGAGCTCAGCCTGCTATTTCATCTACACTTTTCTCAGCTGCCCCAGAGGAGTCCCGTCCTGTTTAGTTTTGAGGGAAGGGGAAAGAGATAATGCTGAAATATGGCTGCAGCATTCTGGGGATTTTCACATGGAACAAGATGTGACCACTGGGAGGAACAGCGGGGATCTTCCTGCATGGGGTCTGCTGAGCATGCTCCTCACCCATCCTGCATGCCAACCATTTAGCCCCATGTCTCTTCCTTGGCACTGTATGTATCCATACACTCCTCCCCCACGCCCCCGTCTTACCTGGAACCTGTTGGGTGAGGTTGGAGGTTCAACTCTGGAGAAAGATGGTAGCCCCTTGGGTAAAGTTGCTACACTCTCTTTTCAGAGATCAACTGACCAAGTACTGTTTCCTTCTCTCCTGTCTTTCTCTCTCCTCCCCATTGTCCCTTCCTGATCTGTCTGACAGCTGGAGAAAGTAACATCTACCGGAAACCCCCGATCTACAAACGCCATGGTATGGTCAGAGGCAGATAGGGGTTGGCCAGACAAGGAAAGGGGGACATTAACCAGCTCTGCATGGGCCACCAGAAACAACCCAATTCAAGGCCACACCTTGGTCCTTCTTGTTGGCTTCCCTGCAGTCACTCACAGCGACACTGGGGAAGAGTTTGGTATCATTTTGAAAGAGCAAGGAAGGCCTCAGGTCCCCTAAATCCTTTCCCACCACCTCCCCAATCCCGATGACCTACTGTGTGGTGTCCTACAATTCATAATCAGAGTAATTCTTAGAAAATGCATGTAGCCCTGGAAGAATTATACCTCCAAGACGATGATACCCAAAAATATTTATTAGAATTATATGAGATGCATACAGATTCCTAGACCCCACCCTAAACTTACTGAGGGTAACTTGGTATTTTTAACAGTTTTTATCCATGACTCTGATACCCAGCGCAGCCTGGGAAGCACTGCTCTAAGCTATTTGCAGTCACACTCTCCTGAGAGACCATCTGCTCCTTGGGGATAGTCCTTCCCCCTTCCAAGCCCTAGACACTCTTAATTAGAGATACTAAGAGTCTGGCCCAGGATCTTCTCTAACTGGTTTTGTCCGTAATCCCTACTTACGCTCAGTATTGGAACCACCAACCCCTTCATCACTGAGACCTCCTGCTCATTTTCGTAAAAGCCCTTATTGTGCCTCAGTTGAATAAGCACATCCCTCCCTTTGAGGATGCAGAGGAGCAGCTGCCATCCTGGCATCCTCACTTGCCTACAGGTCTAGCTGGATAACAGGGGAGCACAGTCCTGGACAAGCTTGGAGGTGGGCCGAGCAGTCCTGTGCCACCTGTGCAAGGGGGCGGTGCAAGTATAAATAGTGTTTCTGGTGCTAGAGACCCTGCGATTTACACAAACATCCTCAGTTTCTGGGGGCTGACTGGGGGCCTACGGTGGACCTGTGAGCATGTGCATGTGTACACATCGCTGTGGAGGACATGCTGTGTCCTCTTGACCAAATGTGGTTTGGCTTTACGTCCAAAAATGGCCCTCATGTTCCAAACTTCTCGGAGCTTCATGGAACTTCCAGCTGGGCCCTGAGAGGTCGCATCAAAGCAGACTCAAAAGTCCATGGCAGATGCGACTGAATGGTTAAGAGGGCAGATGAACTGGAAAAGTGGAGCTGACCAGGCGGGACTGTACAGGAGCCAAATCAAAGAAGAATTCACAAGCTTTGGCAGCAGGTGCTGCTGGGGAAGGGTACAAAGTCTTGGCTGGCTAAGGGCAATCAACCCGAGGACCCTCTGCCTTTGTGACTCCATGAAAGTTTCCCTATACCTCTCCCTAAAATTATTGCAGTACCAAGGTAGTTTCTGCAGCCTCTCGCTCTCTCTCTCTCTTTCTCTCTCTCTCCATCCCTCTCTCTCTGTCTCTATCCCTCTCTATCTGTCTGACTCTCTCCCTCCCTCCCTCTCTGTCTGTATCCCTCTCTTTCTCTCCTCCCCTGTCTCTGTCTGTATCCCTGTCTCTGTCTCTTCCTCCTGCTCTCTCTCTCTGTCTGTATCCCTCTCTATCTCTCTCTGTGTCTCTCTCCCTCCCTCTGTCTCTGTATCCCTATCTGTCTCTGTCTCTCCCTCCCTCTCTCCTTCTGTGTTCCTCTCTCTCTCCCTCCCCTATCTCTGTCTGTATCCCTCTATTTCTTCCTCTCTCTTCTTCTCTGTCTCTTCCTCTCTTTCTCTCTCTCTTCCTCTCTCTCTCTCTCTCCCTCTCCCTCCCTCTCTCTCTTTCTGTATTCCTTTCTCTCTCTCCCTCCCCTGTCTCTGTCTGTATCCCTCTCTGTTTCTTCCTCTCTTTCTCTCTCTCTTCTCTGTCTCTCTTCCTCCCTCCCTCCCTCCCTCTGTCTCTCTCATCCCTGTCTGCTGTATCCAGTCTGTGGGCCAATCAGTAAGTATTTTTGCCTACAGTGGGTCTTCTGATCACCCCACTGTGGGCTTACTTCCAATGGAAGCTTGAAATCAGTCTCCATCTGAGCTAGAACACCAATTCCAACACTTTCAGATCAAGAAATTGAGGCAGAGATGGGCAGGATTTGCCCCGTGTTGCACCTGAGTTAAGTGGCTGAGCTGGAAACAGAACACAGCTTTGCCAACTCGCTATACAGTGTTCCTTCTTTTAGGCCATTTACCCTCCCTAGTCAGAATGTGGCATTTCAGGATGTAAGGAGAAGGCAGACCCCACTTGACATGGATCGTGGCCCTGCCTGGCCATTCCCTCCTAGATGTGGTTCAAATCCATAACAACGCAGGCTTCTAAAGGACCAGGAAAGAAAGTGCTGAGCTCACTAGGACCTGTTGCATCTTTTGTTAAGGATACAGCTTTAGTGTTCGCTAAGGAACAGATGGGGAGTCCATGGAATGTTCTGGAAGGAGCCTGAGCATGAGTTCAATCCAGTTCTGAAGCAAACTTGCTGTGTGGTCTTGAACAAGCCCTTTTCCATCTTCTCCTCTCTGTCCTGAGCATCCTCAGTATATCCTGAGATATATCCTGAGATCCCCAGTATAAAATAAGAGGTTAGCCCAGGACTTTTCTAGCTCCAGCACTCCACATCCCAGACCCTCCTACCAGAGACCTCTGACCCTCAAGTGGCCTTCCACCTTCAGGCTGAGCCTGGCAGGGACAAGGAAATGGTTCACATTCCCAGCCAGGCACTCTGCCTTCCTGACACACTCTCCTTGGGTTCTTTGCAGGTGATTTGTCCACAGCAACTAAGAGCAAAACAAGTGAAGACATCAGCCAGGCCTCCAAGTACAGTCCGGCCTACTCTCCAGACCCCTACTATGCTGCAGAGTCTGAGTACTGGACCTACCATGGGTCCCCCAGAGGTAGCGTCCCCACGGGTCCCTGGGGCCTTGCTCCTGTGCCGGGAGCTGGGGAGGTTGGGACAGTCACCCAACTCCTTCATACAATCATTCTGAAGAAGACTGCTTAGAAGAGACGTGCTGAGGACTTTTGCTCATTCAGCAGCAGGTAGTAAGGGCCAGCCGTGGACCCTGAGGACACTCTAGGGAGTAAATTAGACCAGATTCCTGCCTTTGTGGAGGAGACATAGGTGCCGACTGAAATAGGGAAGTGTTACCCTAAGGTAGGAGAGTCCGTGGCTGGGGCATGCTGTCCAGAGAGTGACAAAAGCTTCTCGGATGCAGTGACTTAGTTGCCATAGGAAGGGTGACAAGAGATAATCAGTGGGAGTTTAGAAACACACCTACAGATGTCACATCGGCAAAGGCCCATGAGGGGAAGGCAGGTTCTGCTGGAGGACAGGAAGGGCTGTCTGCTTAGCCTGGAGCTTGGAGAGGGACAGGACCGAGTCGGGGGTGAGACCTTCTGAAGGTCTCAGCTGAAGTAAGGATGTGGGTTGTTAACCTCAACAGTGAAAAGCTATTGGAAGTGGTGACATGACCCCAGTTATGCTTCCGAGAGACCACTTTGGCTAGAGGGCGAAAAATGGTTTGGAGAATGGAGAAAGAGAGGACGCGGAGAGATGAAAGACTCTGGTAGGTAGGCACCCTGATCTTCAAGGGACCAGCGCACCCAATTGGACAGCCAAGCTCTTCCTTTCATATATTGGGAGGAATTTTTTTTAAGATCCACTTTGATTCAACACCTGACTTTACTAACTGAATGTCCAATCTAAGCAAAGGTTCATGAACGCTCAGCAATGACCCCTTCATTACCCTCAGATAATTTTCCATTTAGAAAAGGAGGTAACACCTAGAAACAACTATAAGCCAAAACGCATAGGGACCTGCATCCATGAGAGGCAAATGTTCAGAGAGTATAAAAGCAGGAGAATCACTTCCAGAATGTATCTTGAATGAGACTACTAGAAAGAAAGGAAGGAGGGAGGGAGGGAGACAAGGAGGGAGGAAGCAAGAAAGGAAGGAAGGAGGCAAAGAAGGAAGGGAGGTCAGTCCAATGCTAAAGCCAGGGCAGGCTGAGTGGGGAGAACGTGCTAGCACTGATCCCGTGGTCCTTTGGCAGTGCCCCGAGCCAGAAGGTTCTCATCTGGAGGAGAAGAAGACGACTTTGACCGTAGCATGCACAAGGTGAGCAGACCATATCACAGACTAAAATGCTTAGAGGACTTTTTCATTTGCAAGTGACAAAAACCAAACTCAAACTTAATAGAAAAAAAAATGCGCAGCTTTGCAGAACTGAAAAGTTAAATAGTAGGATGAGCTTCATATATAACTACAATTAGATGTTCAAAAAAATGCCATAGGGGTGTTGCATTTAGGAAATTCCTTCCTTTGTGGGACTTACCTCTGCACTGATCTCATGTTCAGACAGGTTCTTTTCATGTAGTGGTAAGTGAGTGCCAACCCTCGGAGATCGCTGGTGGGAATGTAATATGGTCCCACCACTGTGGAGAGCAATTTAGTGGTTCCTCAAAGAGTTAAACATAGAATTGCCATGGGACTTAGCAATTCCACTTCTAGGTATACGCCCCAAAGAATTGAAACCATGGACTCAAACAAATATATGTGCATACATGTTCATAGCAGCAGTAGTCACAGTAGTCAAAGGTAGTAACAACCCAAATGTCCATCAGCTCACAAATGGAGGCACATAACCTGGCATATACATGCAATGGACATTACTCAGCCATAAAAGAGAAAGAAGTACTGATGCATGTCTCAATGTATATGAACCCCAAACACATAATCCTAGTGAAAAAAAGACACAAAGTCCCATATATCATATTTTTCCATTTATATTTATATAAAATATCCAAAATAGGCAAGTCTATAGAGACATAAAGAAATTGATGTGTTCCAGGGTCTGGGGAGGAGACAAGAATGGGGAGTGGTTGTTTCATAGACACAGAGTCGTCTTTGGGAGTAATAAAGTTGTTTTGGAAAGATGGAGGTGGTGTTAGCACAGCACTATGAATTTACTCACTGCCACTGAATTCTTCACAACCAGCTCTCCGTATCTGCAGAGTCCACATTATGGATTCGCCAACTACAGATGGAAACATTTGAAAAAAATTGTCTGTACTGAACATGTACAGACTTTTTATCTTTATTCCCTAAATAATACAGCATAACAACTATTGCGCAGCATTTCTGTCATGTTGTTATAAGTAATCTAGAGATGATTTAAAGTACACAGAAGGATGTGCAGAGGTGAGTTGCAAGTACAATCCTGTTCTATACAAGAGACTGAGTGTCTCGGAGTGTATTACCCTTTGGGAGTGAGGTGTACTGCCATCGGTCCCCTGTGATTACTGGGACATGATTGTACTTCAAACTGGTTCATTTTGGGTTATATGATTTTTACCTCAATTTTTTTCAAATGGCTCTCTGGCTGTCATTAAACCGATCCCTGTGGCCGGAATAATGTGATCCTGTCACTGCCCAGTCCTGCTTCTTTGTGCCACCTCCAGAGCCTCACCCAGACCTCAGGACTACTTGTGGAAGGGAGATGAAGTCCTGGAGGAAAGCATGGGTGCTACAAGGAGGCAGGGTACTGGGAAGGCAAAAATGGCAGAGGTTGCATAAGAGGGTCCAGCGGCTCAGCTGTTCCTAAGCCTGTTCCTTCTCATGTCATTCGCTTCCTTCTAACTTTATCTTGTTCCTCCCCAACCCCAGCTCCAGAGTGGAATTGGCCGGTTGATTCTGAAGGAGGAGATGAAAGCCCGGTCGAGCTCCTATGCCGATCCCTGGACCCCTCCCCGGAGCTCCGCCAGTAGCCGGGAGGCCCTGCACACAGCTGGCTATGACATGTCCCTCAATGGCTGTAAGCACTGCTTCGGATGCCAGCTGGGCATTTGAGCTGGGCATTTTCTGAGGCACAGCCTAAACATCCTCTGCTTCTTCCCAACAGCCCTGTGCAGTGGGTCCCTATATTAGGTTTCCAATTGCTGACACACAGTACCCAACACCCGCAATTTACAGAAGTGTAATTTAGCTCATGTTTCAGAGAATTCAGTCTATGGCAGTGGTGACAAACCTATGACATGTTTGTCATCATTGAAAGCTCTAAAAGGTTCATTGTCACTGGTCTATGGTCTTGTGGCTCCAGAGCAGGAACATCATGGCAGAAGATCATGGTGGATCAAAGATGCCTAGTTCAAGGCAGCTGGGAGGCAGACCAAGGGAACAGCACAAGTCAGGAAACGGTCCAGGGACCATATATACCACCCAAAGCCACCCCTCTGTGACTCACCCAGAAATACCCAGAAGTGTGGTCTATCAGCCCCCAAAGTGGATCCCAAAGCCAGTCAAGTTGACTGCCATCCTAACCGCCCCCATCCCTCAGTACAGATGGGGAACTAAGCACAGAAGTCTTCAGGAACTGCCCCAAGATCACTGAGCATATAGGTGATGGCACGTCTCCTTCCTGAAAGTTTTGCTGAAACCCAGGTGGCCCCAAATTCAATCCCTGGGTCTAACAAAGGGATCAGGAGAGGCTGGCCATGGAGGTTAACCCAGACCCTCCCACTTTCCTCCACCTCCAGTGCTGCCTTTGGGAGCCAACCCTGGGTCCGCAATACAAGCTTGGTAAGGGGCTGGATGTGGCACCAAATGAGACCACGCTCTACCCTGAACTCTCCTTTGGACCTTCTTAAGCTGGCTCAGGGTAAAATGAAAACAAATCGAATACTGTGGTCTGAATATCTTAATATATAGTGAGTGGCCTGTTTCCAGAGGTGCTGAGCCTCCTGTCTCTTACAGGTATACAAGCAGAGGCTTCATGGGCTGGGGATTTAGCTCAGCGGTTAGAGCGCTTGCCTTGCAAGCACAAGGCCCTGAGTTTGATCCCCAGCACCAAAAAAAAAAAAGCAGAGGTTTCATTCAAAGACCTCAAGAATCTCACTGCAAGTTCTTCCCTATTCCCGGATATACACACGTACTTTTCTGTCTCTTCTTTTTTTTTTTTCAACCTCTGTGGGATTCGGTCTTGCCAGGAAATCCTGTCTCAGATCAATACTTGATGGGCAATAAAAGGTGTCATTTATTACATTCCTATGCACCAGGCATTATCATTCCTGGTCCTCACAGATCCCAGCAATGTAGAGATAGTTATCACTCACTTTATAGATGAGAGAACTGAAATTATGTCACTTCCCAAGATCAGGAAGCCACTAAGTGACTGAGCCAGGATCAGACCTGAGTAAACTGACTGAAGGTCATGATCTTGTAACTCTTCGGCTAACTACACCCTTGATCTTGGTCAGGGGGCAGTGGCCATGAGTGTTATATGTCAGGCACTGTGCTGGTATCTTACTGTATTTTGTCATATATTCTTCACCAAAGACCTGCAAAGGAGACACTATCTCTCCCATTTTACAGATGAGAAAACAGAAGCCTGGTTAAGTAACCTGCCTGCGGTTAGGCAGAGGTGGGGTGAAGGGATGGCCTGTTTCCCTGTCTGACCCCTGAGGAACACTGTCTTCAGCCCTTGACTCTGGGCTCAGTGCAGTGCACTGAGCCTGCTCAAAATTCACCCCTGTTCAGCTACATTTGTGGAGCAAACATCCCAGAGCATGGCTCTGCGTCAGGTGCTTGGCTGGGAACTGGGTACAAAAGGGAGGATGGAACGCAGGTGTGACAACTGGAAACTGACCGGTGGGAAAGGGGTGCTGAAAGAGACCCCTCTGTCCCCCAACCAGGGTGGCCAGTATGGGAGCCATGTGTCTTTGTCCTATGTCCTTCTGTCCCCATGAACACTGATGTCTGGCTCTTCTCTCTTGCAGCTCCTCGTTCACACTACCTGGCCGACAGCGGTACGTTCTCCTGCCCCACCTCCAGCCTGATCTGTCCTGCAGGGCGGAGTCAAGTCTGCTGTAGTTCCCAGAATCTCTGATGGCCACACAATAAGGCTGCCTGAGCACAGTCCTGATCTCAGATAGTCCAGCCCACTGCAGTTGTCAGACTCTGGCCTCAGTTTGGGGTTCTAGAACCAGGGATGCCGCATCCAAAAGCCCCTGAAGAGAAGGGAAAGCATGTGCCTCTTCCACCCACCTGGGAGCCGCCTGTCTGGTTCTGAGCTTGACTCCAGTTCCAGGGCCTTTATCCAAAGCCACGCTGTGGCCAGGACCCAGGGGACCCGCATAGGAGAGGTGTGTAAGCGAAGGGCAGAAGAGTGTGTGCATGTGTGCCTCCGATGCGCCTGACTCCTGCCAGGCATCCCTGAGATGGTCAAGCTGCAGGTGCAGAGGGCATCGGGAAGAGTCGGCGGCCTCCAGCTCCTGCCCCTTCCCACCAGCCTGGGAGTTACATTGGCCATTTGTAGCCAGATGACACCAAGGAGAGTGGCCTCTAGCCTGTGGCTCCTAGTTATTGCTGTGACTTCTTCTTTTCAGATCCCCTCATCTCCAAATCAGCCTCCCTGCCTGCCTACAGGAGAAATGGGCTGCACAGGGTAAGAGGGGCTGTCCTGGCAATATTGATGCTGACAAGATGCTAGCAAGTTCAGCATCAGCTCACTACTCTGGTGACTACTTACAGGTTAAAATGGAGGAAAGGCCTTGGGGTAGAGGTGGGTTAGCTGAAGGAACTCAGTGGATGACTTGCTCCCCTCCCTTATGTGCCCAATGTGAAGAGGGGCCCAGGGGACTGGCTGGCAAAAACTAGTACTTACTGGGCAGGAGCTCTGTTCCAGATACTGAACTTTACCAGCATCAACTCATGTGACCTTCACAACCCAGAGGGGGTGGTTAGTATTAACAACTCTACTTTGTGGACAGAGGACACAGACAGATCGTGTGCCCAGACTCTCACACCCAGTACACAGTCAAACCAGGATTCAGTCTGAGGCCAACTAACCTTTTAGCCCAAACCTGACTGCCAAGTGCCAGGGCCCTCTACGTACAGGCTTCTGAGCTCTTTGGCAGCCTGTGACATAAAACCTTCATGGAAGCAGTGAGCTGGCTTATAGGCTGAAAGGGAATGAAGACATGTCTTGCTAGCAGTAGGAGAGGCCGTGTGACTGCACAAGTGGCAGGACAAAGGCCGGGAACATTGAAATAGATGTTAATTTATTGAGCACCTACTAAGTGCCAGGCATTGCTCCAGGTGTTAGGGATCCTGCAGTGAATGAAGTCACTGCCCCTGTGGAATGTATGCACTCGTTGGAGATGGACAGTAAACAAGAAAATGTGTGATATAAAGTCAGGTAGTCAGAAGTGCTAGGGTGGAAAACAGTAGGGAATAGAGAAAGGCAGCCCGAGAGGGGTAGATTTAAAAAAACTCCTGAGTGTGGGGAGGGACCCTCACCACTTGAAGACCTGCAAGAGCAATCTCGATGCAGGGAAGTACAATGTCTAAGTCCCTGGCCAAAAAGGGTGCAGCAATCCTGAGCCACATGACCAAGACGGGAAGGAGGCGATGAACCCAGGCAGGAAAGTCAGTAGGGCCTTGCACAGTGGGTAAGGACTTCAGAGGGCTTTGGTAAATGTGCTGTGTGATCCAACTCAGATATTTAATGGATTCCCTCCAGCTGGTGTGTGGAATAGAGACTGTAGAGGAACAAAAACGGAAGCTATAGATTCATTAGGAGACTGCTGTAGGGCAGAACACACAGGGCACCTGCAGAGCCGCTGGCATCAGTAACCCCTGCATGCAGGACCCTGTGCCCACGCTCACAAGCCAGACACCCATGCACTAGACAGATGTTTACTGGAAGCTGCATCAGTGTACCAGGTACTACTGTGGGGACTTGGCATACATCGGTGACTAAAGTCAATGAAGATCCCTGCCCTCAGAGGTTACGGTCTTGTAGGAAGAAACAGAAAGCATGTAATAAATTAGAGGGAAAGTCCAATTATACAGAATGTTAGAAGGTAGTGTTATGGAAGGAAATAAGATGAGCAGGCTAAGGAGGACTGAGAGTTCATGGAGAGGAGAGCTTGCACTTGTCAATAGTGTTGTCAGCGGAGAGTTCATGCAACAGAATATTGGGCAATAAAATACAGCATGAGATTAAATTCATGAACTAAATGGACAAGGACTGAGTGCCTACTCTGTGTGAGATCCAGCACAGGAAGGCAGCAGTGAGTGAGAATGGCAAGGTGCTCAGAGGGCCCCACCCCTCACCAGCCCTGGCCCATATTCTGGAGAGGAGTGAATTGCCTCAGGGGCAGATTCAAGCTTGTCTCAGACCATCCCGGCTCTGTCTCCTCTGCAGACTCCCAGCGCAGACCTCTTCCACTACGACAGCATGAATGCAGTCAACTGGGGCATGCGAGGTGAGCCCGGGCCCGGCTGGGGTTGCACGAGGTAGCTCCTTCTGGGACTTCCCAGGGACTCCGGATGTACTGCTCATTGTTGCTCGACCTTTGGCAAGTCGTGGTCACAGACTCCATCTCCGCCCTGGGCTCTGTCCAAACCCTGAGCTTCACTCCCTTTTACTTCCACTCCCTCTTTTCCTCCCGCTCTTCCTCTCGAGTCCCCGGCTTTGGGTGATCTCCAGGCCATCTGTCCCATCTGGGTTTCCAGCCCCACCACAAAGCACCGACATCCCTGTACTGCTGAGCTAGAGCTGCCTGCCAGCCCCACTCAGGGCCAAGTGGACATTGTTCCCAGAAAAAAAAATTCCCTGACCTGCATGCTGTCTGCCAGGAAAGTTCTCACGCAACCCCACCAGCTCCTCTCGGTGGGCACGGGGCGGAGAGGGCCCACATCGATGTCTTAGTGGTTTCCCCCAGAAGGTGGAAGTTCACGTCCATGTGCTTCATGAGCTCAGATTCTTTTACTTCTATTCTAAGTATCTCAAAACCTGTTGAAAGCCATCTCAAGATTAACCCCTATCTCCAGCCATTCACCATACTCACACGAGCTGTGGCCCTTCTCCGCAGTGAACTCAGCCAGGACAGGGCCTCTGGGTGACCAAGACCAGGAGATGTGTGGAGGCCAGACCTCTTAGAGCTTGGGCAGCGGCCAGGTGGTAGCATAAAGTCAAGATTGATGGGTTCTAATCTGTTCATGTCTCTTTTCTCTCTGCAGAGTACAAGGTAAAGGACACATAGACCTCCAGGATAGAGGGAGCCACAACACTGGGGATCAGCAAAAGGATGATCAGCAAGAGGATGCAGGAAAGGGAATGTAGACGAATAATCTCCAGAGTTCTTTCAAGACTGACATTTCTTGTCCCTCCTTGGACCTCTTTCCCTGAATCCTGCCCAAGTCTCCTGCCCATGAAATCAGGCCATTCCCCTGGGCCTCAGGACTCTGGTGGCTTACTAATCACCAGCTAGGAGATACTTACATTCAGGAGGCCTTGTGCCCACATTAATGCCAAATGCCATCAAGTTTCTCTGTGGCAGTATAAGGGGACTTTGTGGGGCTTTGCCTTTGGGGAGAAGGTGCCATAAGGCTTCTGGGCAACCCCAGCAGGGGCAGATCCAGCCTTCCTCCAGACTTAATCTCTGTCCTTCTCTGGATAGGGAAAGGAACCCAAATACAAACTATAGCTGAAAGAGACAAGCCAGTTTCCTCACCAAAACTGGAAACACGCCTCCCACATACCCTTTTCTCCCTAGATCTACCCCTATGAACTGCTGCTGGTGACCACAAGAGGAAGAAACCGATTGCCCAAGGATGTGGACCGGACCCGCTTAGAAGTAAGTCTAGAAAACTGAGCAGGGGCCTTTGGGTTTGAAGGGATTCCAAAGTTGCCTGATCCAGTCCAGCTCAGGAGGGTTAGACAGATGGATGGCATTAAAATCCCACTGCTTGTTGAAAAAGCAGAGCCTTGAGCCAGTTTCCACAGCCCGAGACAGTTCCCCGCTGCTCTGTGCTGCTGCCCCTTCACCCTCCCAGCACCTGTGGTGTGCCGCAGCAGCGTGTTCCCAGCTGGGGTTGATGTCCTGCAGACAAAGGACAGTGCTAGATTTGACCCCTGCCCTCAAGGGCCCTGCAGTCTCCAATTGTAGAGCTTGTGCTTGTGATAGGAAGGATGGAAGAGGCAGCACTGCACAGAAGGAAAAAGCGTAAGTAAGTCCCAAGTCAAATTCCCTAGGTTCACACTCTCCTCTGCCATCACAAGGTGACATCCCCTCTAAACTTTGTTTTTCTCCTCATGCAGTGAGGGTGCTGTGTTCCCCACCCCACCCAGTTGCCAAAAGATATGAATGACCAATATACACCAAACCTTCAGCACAGAGTCTGGCAGTGGACTGACTATTAAGTACTCGATAGACATTAAATTGCTGCTGTTCAGTGAAGACCACTAAGGCTTGGGATGATTGACACAAGATTGCAGGAAGAGGAAGGATTTAGATGGGCTTGGAAAGGGGGTGGCGTATGGACAGAGACAGGGAGGGGAGCATTATAAGCAGTTGAAACAGGTGAAGATTGGCTGGGTGTGGTGTCAGGCATTCAAGCAGTGCAAGTAAATTGGACTCCTCTGGTCTGATATCCTTCACCTTTTGCCCTGATGTGCCTCTCCCTGCCTGTCCTTGTTTTCCCCTCTCCATAGAATGCTTTCCCCATCCTGTGAGCCTTCTCGTGTCCCAGGGCCCACACTAGTAATCCCAGTACCCTAAACCCTCCTCCAAGCCTTCCCCTGGATGGATCCCATTCCCTTTCTTTCAGCCTCCCTTACCCTGTGTCCAGAGTACAGATCTCCTTTGTATCAGATCATTGACTTTTTCATTTTCTCTGTCTGACCCTGATCTCCCTAAGGGCAAAGATTGTCCTCTACCAGAGGGCCTTGTCTGGGAGAGATGTCAGGAACTGTTTGTGGAATTGAATGCAGCTTTCTCAAAGAGAAAGCTTGGTGCTCCTTGGAAAGGCACACAAGCCACCCTTGACCCGTGGCCAAGGAATTCACCCAAGGTAGAGGTACAAGGAGGGGAATCCAAGTGGTCGGGAAGCTCTGTGTGTCCTTCCAGCTCTAGCATACTGGGTTAGCAGCCTGAGAACATGGAGGAGCCTCCCACACATATAACAAGGGCCTCCTTCTTTCACTGTCTGGAATTGAGTGGCTCAGGTGCTGAAGGGGACAGCTCCTAGGGCCGCTTCTTGGAGCCAGTGAGGAGAGAGAGATGCACACATTCTGCAGCCCCCTAGTAGCTCAGGCCAGGGGAGCTCAGCCTTCCCACACATCAGAGTCAACCAGGGAGCTTCTTCTATACAGGATTCCCAACTCTGGACTGACTAAATCACAATCTAGGGAGGAGCGCCTGCATTAGTATATTTTAAAAGCTCCCAGGGATGTCTAAAGTGTAGAGCTGAGACTGCTGAGTTAGAAACTCTGCCCTAGCCTCTGCACCAGTTCGAGGAATGGTCGATAGAAGGAAAAGCCTGACTCTAACTTCCAAGAGCTCAAGTATAGATATTCATTCTTCCAAAAGAACATTCATTAAAAGTCTGTTGCCTATTGTGTAGGCCATGTACTGATCTGGGTGTTTGCAGTGTACCAGTAAACAAAACAAGTAACTTGCCCTCTTCCAACATGTATGTATTTCTCTTTTTAAACTTCATTTTAAATTTAAATTGAGAAATTTCAGGTCTCTAGAGGTTGCAGAAATAGTAAAATGAGCATCCATCTGCACCAATTGTTAATATTCTGCCCCATTCTAAATGTCATATACTTCTAACTCTAAAAGCTCTTACCAATGCACTTACACCTTCAAGGCTGCCGAGGAGGGACAGAAGGAGGGAGGAAAACCAGAAAGTGAGGAGATCCTGCCATGGAATGCAGAAAAATGTTGGACCATATCGCATACTTGTTTTCATATAAGAAAGAGATTTCCAAAGGACATATCAGGGGGCTGAAAAATGTGAGCAGGAATTTTATTCATTGGATGAGCAGCATTCTAGATCGTTTGTAAAAGTATTAATAAGAAGAAATACATCTTCAAATCTTGGTTATGCCTCCTTCTTCTCCCTAAGGGGGAGTAGAATTGCCTTAATCCATACACACTTCTGGACACAAATGCACGGAACAGGGACGCAGAAAGGTGAGGCCAACCAAGGTGTGTGACGGGTCCTTGGGTAAGGCAAAGCTCCACCTGAGCCATGGCTGCCCGGCCGGGTCAGTTCCAGGTGCCCCTCCAGGGAAACTTTCATTTCCACATTAATCCACTCGATATGTATGTATCACACACCTCCCCCATAATACACAGTGACCACTGTGTACCCACCTGGCCCTGCCCATACCTCCCATCCTCACACTTGCTCTCTCTCCATCCCACCCACTCCTTCAGCGCCACCTGTCCCAGGAAGAGTTCTACCAAGTCTTTGGCATGACCATCTCGGAGTTCGAGCGGCTAGCCCTCTGGAAGAGGAATGAACTGAAGAAGCAAGCCCGGCTGTTCTAGGCAGAGGCTTTATACATATAGATGCATTTATATAAAGATGTATGTAAAATCTCTATCCTGAAGCGCAGTATAATCCTCTTGTGTAACAGGACACGCTGCCTGCCATGAGACTTGCTTTTCTGTACTGTCAGGCAAGCCCACGTCATCAAAGTATTTTTTATGCTCCTTCTCTTTTCTAAGTGCTGTGGGATCCGGGAAGGGATTTCAGGGGACTCTGTCCTTTTACTGGAGATCCTTTTTATACTGAAACATCTATCCTAACTTGAGTCCCCGAAGATCCAGCTCTCTTTCCCTATAAAGGTGCCTGGAGAAGTCTCTCTACTCTCTGCTTCTTGGCCCTTTCCCAGGTCTCCAGGGCTGATGCTGACCATGGAGTTTCCGCACACTATTGGCCCCAGAGGGGCCCTCCCATGGGCAGATCCACAGCGATCTCCCCAAATCATTGAGCACCTTCAAGGGCTCATGAACAATTTTCTCCACACCTCCAGTCAGGAGATCGGGGCTCTCTGGGGGTGATGCAATTAGAAGTATGAGCCTCAAGTCCATTCATCACACCAGTAGATGGAAGTGGATAGGGCCTTGGCCTCTCCTTAGCTCATCAGCTCTCCCCCTTCTACCCTTGATCTGACCTCTCCCTTGTCTAGATCTAGGATTCATGGTAGGAAAAGAAAAAAGGCACTTCCCTTCCCTCCACCACCTCCAGCTGGCCCCTTTGCCTGGCCTGGGCTTGGAGAAGCAGAGGAAGAGAGGAGCTGGGAGCAGGAAGGAGAGCCCGGCACCTGGTAGAGGTGGATTTGCAGGACCTACTGGCTCTCCTCTTGCCCTCACTGCTTCCGGCACCTTCTGACCATCCCCCTTTCTTGGAGAGGCCCATGACTGCAGCCTGTAATCTTCAGCCTTATAACAATCTATGTGCCTGACGATCTACACACCACAGGGCTAATGTCCCCACCATAGCTCCAACTTAACAGCTGACAGCTCTCACCTCCACTACAGAATAGGCCACACCCCAAAGAAAGTTCTTGGCCTATACCATGGTTTCTGAGCTGGCAGGACAACCATACTGAGCCCCCACCAATCTCTGATGCAAAGCTGGTTATGGTGGAAGCTTTCAGAGAGTGGCTGCTTACGAGATTCCAAAATGAGTCACCAGCCAGCACTGCTCGTGGTCATCCTCGATTGTGCCAGTGGCCTTTCTTGCCTTCCAGAACAGGGGTGAAAGCTCGAACTTCCCTCATCCTCTCCCCACACCTTCACCTCTGAGGTGGCAGTATTTGCCAGGGGCCGTTCCTTCTTGGAGATGCTTGAGTCAGACCATTTTGAGATTACAGAGGAAGGATGAAGAAGTGGAAAAAACAATTATGACTCCCTAGAGTCTGATGATGCAACGTGGTAAATGTAGACCTGCCTTCAACAGACCCTCACTGAGCACCTGCTGATGTTTTGAGCACCCGCCGAACACTGGGCACCGGATGGGGGAGGGGGACACTGGGGTAAATCAACACCTGTCCTGGTCTCGGGGGCATCCTAACGCATGCACCCAAACATAATGGATGTAAGGCAGAAAGTGACAGAAGACGGTGTGAGGATGTGCTGTGACATTAGTGAACAGTCGTATGCCGTTGGTACAGACCAAGGAAAGCTTTCCGAAAGAGATCGCACTGAAGCAAAATCAGGAAGATCTTCATAAACTGGAAGGAAACTGAAAGTTGAAAGAGTGATAAGGTGGAGGGACCAGAAGAGAAGTCTGATATACTTTCATTTAAAATGTCAAGCCTCCCTGAAAATTCTTTTTTGGCCAATGTCTTTCAGCTTTCCTGACCCATTAGAAATGTCTCCAGCCAGAAGCGATCGTTGAAATTGCCACATTATCACTGGTTAACAACTTGCGAGATCGAAGGGCTTTTGTTATTGTTGTTGAATACTTTTGTTTCCCATAAAGCACATCATTTCAACCCAAACCCATGTCCTTCTGTTGTTTCTAGCGTGAATGGGGGTGACTGACATGGGAAGAGACTAAACCATACACATTTTTCAAAATAAAAGGAGCCAAAGAGCAGCCACTCCTTTGGCTTTGGTTTCTCTTCTGCAAAATGGAGACATTTGATGGGGCCAACATTACCCAGATTGTTTTCGGCAAAATATGGTTTCCTCAAGACAGCAGAGGGTGTTCCAATGACAAATAAGGTTCTGTGGTCAAAAAGCATAATAAGCAGTTGAGGATTTAGCTCGAATAGTAGAGCACTTGCCTAGCAAGTGCAAGGCCCTGAGCTTGATCCCCAGCACCCAAAAATAATAATAATAAGCACCAAGAGTGCACCAACTTCTGTGCTGAGGACTTTCCACACATCATCTTATTTAATTAAGCTGCTTTTGCAGCCGAAGAGGTGGCCATAATTAACATCTCCATCTCACAGGGAGGAAACAGCTTGGAAGAAGAGGCATAATTACATAATCCTCACCAGTGCATCCACCAGTCAGTCTCAGCCTGATTGGAAGAACCCACTTATCACTCTTACCAGGCAAGACCCTTTTCACTGCAAGTAGAAAGCACCTTATTAAACACGTCTTACACGATGAGAACGCGTGTTGTCTTGCACAGTGAGAGCCCAAGATGCAAGGTTAGTACATTCAGCAGCAGAGCTCAGGGTTCTTACATCTCTTTATTGCACTCTCCTTGGTAGTTCGGCTTCTGCTCTCTGCCACTATGTCACCTCACATCCTCAGACTGTTTTCTGCAGAGTACGGTTTCCTGTATTCCTGTGTACAAGAGGGTACTCTGGCTGCAGGGATTGTATCCTCACAACCACATCAAAAGACAGGAAAGAATTTTCTTCTGCTTGTCTGTTTTAACCAGGAAGTTCTTGGTACATTTCTGCTTGGATCCCTCTGACCAGAACCAGGATGTATGCCTGTGTCCTAACAGCAGTGAAGGCTGGAAACTGGGTGCTTGGCATTTTCAGTCTCCATCGTATGAGGCAGGCCCTCTACCACAAGGTTTTAAAAAGAGGCAAAAAGGAGAATGATTTCTGAGTAAGCGAATCTCAGAGTCTCTGCCACAGCCACTGTGCAGTTCAAGAACACATTGCGTCCATTCCCATGTAGACTTACAATGTGTATTGCCAAAAGAGCTGAAAGTCCTTCAGTGCTTTTGTTTAATCCAGTCTTTCATAAACTAATTCAACATAAAGTTTCATAAGATATGTTAGACTTACTGTATTTTATCTGCTCCAAGGTGCATACTTTGCCTCTCCTTGTGCAGACAACGCCTTGGACACGGGAAGGCAAGCTTACATTAATGAGGCAGAACACAACTTTGGGCGCTGCAGAATCACAGAAGGAGAGAGTTTAAAACCAAATCCGTGGCTGCCCTTTGCAGCCACACCAGGCAAATGAACATTTGAGCGATCAGACAAGGAGCCAGCTCTGCTGTGCCAGGAAGCCCTCACCTCCACCAGGTGCCAGGAGCAGAGCCCCGGTCATCAGCCGTGGAGAGTGTCAGTGGCTGCACCCAGCTGCTGAGCAGAACCGCACTTGGGATGGAAGGGTTGCTGTTCAGCACAGCTAACATAATTCAAGAAGAAAAAGCACTAAAATTAATGGTAGTTGGGCATAGTGGCACACACCCATAATCCTAGCACTCTGGAGGCTGAGGCAGGAGGAGCACTATGAGTTTGAGGCCAACCTGGGCTACTTAGCAAGTTCAAGGACAGCCTGAACTGCTTAGTGAGACCGTGTCTCATAAAATCAAAAGGAATTAAAATTTTTAAAATTTTAAATAAAATTAATGGCAGTTAACATCACAGAATCATGCCCACTGCATTAATTAATATGGAGTGAAGTTTTAAATGTATCATTCTTCATCACTAAAAATCTTGGTGAAAATCTTGACCTTGCAAGCACTTGCTTACACATGCAGGTATGAGCTGCTGCCGGGCCATTCAGAAGCCCTCAAGTGGGACTCTAAATAAACAAGAGCTCTCCCGCCTCTTTACCTGACCTAGAATTGGCGCTGGGACATGGTACAAGAGACAACAGCAGCTCTTCCCAGGCATAGTGCTCAGGACCAGTAAGGGCCATGTTGTGTAGATAAATCAGGTTAAAAAATAATGTGACGTCTATGCCCATGACCTGAAGGGGAACTATCCCACTCAAATACAGCCTTCACCCTTGTCGTCAAATTATTTATTTACTGAAAGATATTTATGTAATATTTTTCTTTCAATCAACTCTTCAGATGTTTCCATTTTAATATCAGTGAAATTAACAGTTTTTAGGACTGGGTCTATGTTTTTTATGCAAATTAAAATAAATGTCATAACTCTCCAAAGATGTTGGCCTGTGTAACATTTGCACTTGTCTCATATATTCACCAGCAGTCTGAATACCACTTTGAGAATCATTGTTCTGTTGATGTGAGTGGAAGAAGGCAACGTATACTTCCCCAAACTCCAGACCTGTGACAAAATTAATCTCTGTTGTTTAAGCCAGGTAGTCTGTGGTATCCTAGAGTCACAGGATGGGGTCCAAGGAGCCCCTCCCAAAGAAGAGATGGGACCTCAGTCCGCACACACACGCGCGCGCACACACACACACACACACACACACACACACACATACGGCATATATTTCCTGGCTTTTGTCTCAGAAAAGCGTTTCAGAACACAGCGACACAAGACATATGCAGATTTTTTAAAGCAGAATCAAAGAAGTACATGCGCAGGAGGGCGGGCACTGGAGGGGTGAGGCACACTGTGGTCTGCGGTTGGGCGTGTTTATCTGTCTTTGGGGGCGGAAGTCTGTGGAATTTGTCAATCTGTAATAGAAAAAAATCATGGGCCCACTATACGAGAGAAAGGCAAGGCTCGTTTCACAAGCTTATTGTATCTCTTTAACACTCAGAGATTTTGGAGTGAGTTGCCTGGAAAGGAGAAAGCAGGCGTTGTAACTTTGGGTGCCTTTGATGGTGTCCCACAGCTGCAATCTTCTTAAAAGTACAATTTTAAAATTCCAATTTTCCTTGTCTCCTTTCTACCTATCCTTATTTCCTCGATCCTACCTCACTAGCAAACTGACATAGCAGACGAACTAGACTTGCAAAAAGAAAGTAGCGGCATTTACATGACACAGCAGTGAGGACTGACGATGTGTTCCTGGACGGTACAGTACAGTACCTGGCTGCAGGGGAGGTAGTTATCGGCCTGCCCAGCACCTCCGCCGTGCGTGGATCGTGCAGTTTCTCCAGACTATGAGCGCCCCCTTTAGGACATTTCTGAGACTGCAGGGGAGGCACGCCTTTCTCCCCTGGAATCTCCAGCTATGGGGCAGCCTGGAGCTTCCTGAGCTTATGTGCCATTTACTAGGGAAAACTTCCTGAAGTTGGAGACTAAACACGGGAAGGGAGATGCGGAAGCTGGACCGGAAGCAGTGACTGCTCTGTTTGTAGTCCTGGATCTAAGCTTGCCTTAAAGCCAACATCACCCTTTGGCTCCCCATTATCCTCTCAGCAGATAAATTCCCCTTTTGGTGACACTGGTTTGAGTTACAATTCAGTCACTTGCTACCAAAGGAGTAGTGACAAATACTCTGCCTCCTGGAGTAAATTGACATGGACAGTAGAGTCGCATGCATTCCTTCGCTGTCTGTGTAAGGAAGAGTGACCACAGTCTCACGGTGCAGACATCTGACCACCTCATGGGAGCTTGTGGTGGGACGCGGGACTCACAGGGGAAACCAAGCCAACATGTGTGAAGGCTGACAGCCTGCTTCAATCAGTCCTTGAAAGGTGCTGCTTGGCCTGGACCAACTGAATCTGGATTTCCAAAGCCCCCTTATGGATTAATGAAAAAGCTCATTGTCAGACAAAAGAAGTATACTTGCCACCATCAAATACTGAATCTTGCCCACCTGGATTAAGACTAATTGCCTGTGGAACCCAAGCAATTTGTTCTTCTGATGAAACAACAGCACTGTTCAATTTAAAAAAAAAAATGTGTGCAAAACATCCCTCCTAACACAATCTGCAAGCAGCATAGCTAGAGCCTGGTAGCCCCCCATCTAGGAGCACCCAGAGTTCCCACACAAAAGGAGGACCCTAGTAGAACTGGTCACACATCCAGTGGTTTGATCTATGTAAAACTCCCTGCAGTGGGCAGCCCAGGTATGTAAACAAGATTTCAAGACTCCTTAATATTTCCATAAGCACCTAACAGCTTCTTCCGAAGAAACCCATACTGGTGACATAGTAAAGGAACACTTCCAAGGATGGGTCAGATATTTCACAGAGTACATGTCTCACTAATCTCCTGGGCCCTGCTTTCATCTTCAGTTCGATTCTTCCAGTTGAGGAAATGAGCCCCTGATAAGTACTTCACCTGTGGTGTCACGGTTGCATTTGCCAGAGCCTGAACTTGAACTCAGGGCAGTCTCACCCAACACCCATGCACTGGGTCACTGCACAGCTACCTTCCCTGAATACCTACCTCCAAGTGGCATTTGGAGGGGGCTTACAATCTGCTTGGCATGCCACCAAGCACCCTTACTTAAGCTTCACTGCCACCACGTCAGGGAGGTGTCGATAGTCCCAAGTTTTAGATGAGGTATCCAAAGTTCAGGGAGGGCGAGATGAAGGTCATGCCCTTGACTGCGCAGACTCAGGGGCTGGGTATCACACGTAAGATCTACCTCACCTCAAAGTCTTGCTCTTCGCCAATGGGTTGCACAAACTGAAGAGAGTGATGGTTAAGGGGACATGCGCAGTGTGGTTCAGATGAGACCTGGGCACCACTGGTCCTGTGTGATTTCAGGCAAGATCTCTCCCCTTCAACTGGCTTCAGTTTCTCTCCCTGACAAACCAAAGGGACCAGACTGGCTGGTATCTCAGGAATTTTTAGCTCTGGGTTGTGAAATTTGCTTTGTACTTTGCAACCTGACATCACCCACAGCCTCGGGGTGAAGCCTCAGTCCTTCAGAAGAGCCAGTTCTCTGCAGCGCCGGGGTTGGGGCATTTATCTTAGGCCTGCAGGGCAGAACCCCCAGCTGGATGGAAACTCCTGAAGCCTTTACAGGCCCACAGTTTCCCTCACATTTACGTGCAGGGGCCTATAGGCCAGAAGAAGCCCACAGGAAGGGTTGAGTTGTTTCTCAGAATGTTCTAAAAGGGTGGGAATTAGTTGCCAACATTTTTAACTCCAGAGGTTTACCATAAAATCTGGATTTCTGGTCTCTTCCTCCTGAATAACCTCAAGTTCTGGCCACTCCAGGCCTGAGCTAACTGGTTCCTGGCCCTTCAAGAGGAGGAAGAGCTCTGCTTGGCCTCAACCCAGCACGCCCAGCCTGCTTCCCATACACACTGCCCATCCTGGAGGCCTTTGGTGTATGTGAGATAGGAAGGTAGGGCGTAGCAAAGCTGGCTGGGATAGTAGGTATGACCTGTTAACTATAGCCCCCGGACACATGCGCAGAACAGTTCCCAGAGCCCTGCACGTACACTTGTCTTGAGAATTCGAGCAGGTTTTCAATAGGATGCCTAGATCTGATGTCAGTGTGAGGCATGGGACCCCAGCTCCACTTCTCAGGACCCATATGTAGACCTTCTCGCAGGTTTTCCTGAAATTTGGACAATGTAAAACAAAACAGCCACGAGGAGCCGGTGCTATCATTCCTTTCCATGATAGCCCATGCCGCATCTCCCAGAAGCAGCATGTACTTTTATCTTTGCTCTCACCCTCTTTTTCTCTTTACTCAACCCAGCCTTGATCTGCAGAGCCAGTTTCTCTCCCACTCTTCATTTTTGCCTTTTTGAATAAACTTTGCCACCGTTTTTTGCTTGTTTCATTCAATTCTTAGTTCAAGGCAAGAAGAACCTGGAATTCAATTCCAGAAGGAGAGATGAGCAACCCAGAACCCAGTAATGTTTAGCTGGCAGGTCACTTTTAGAAACAAGCTACCCAATAACATATACGCCCAGTTCCAGGAGCCTCTGTGCCCTTTCCTTGGGGCAGGACGAAAGGAGGGGACAGGCTGCATGTGGCTCTAGAGCACAAAGAAAAACGATCCTTTTCCTGTAGACACACAGCAACCTGCCTGTGTGTGTTGGCTATGGAAGCACAGCCCTATGGCTGGGGTGCAGGCTGGAGCTTCGTGCCCTGCAGCAGCACCCCAAGGTACTCAGGTGGGAGCTTGTTCACCCATCCATGAAAATCTTTCGCATTCTCCCAGCAAATGCCACTCAGATCCCTATCTGCTTTCCGGGGCTCAGTGTGGACCAGCAGCATGTGTCATTTATCTGGACTGGAGCTATAATGGTGACATTGTGCTGATTGAAACAAGAGAGGTTTTCATCTTGCAGCCGGCATTGGGCAGACACCCGAGCAAGGGGCTCTGGGTCTCACCCTGCACGCAGGAGCACGGGAGAGGGTCCCCAAGCTAGGGAGGAGCAGCACCGGCACCGCAGCACCCGTAGGGCTGGGCGGAATACCTCGATGCAGGCTCATCTCCCTCTGCAAAGAAATAAGCCAATAAAACAATCCCAGAGAATAAATGGGACCCTATGACAAGGATGTTAATGGAAGTCAATAATGACAGGCCTCATGAGTCCTCAAGTACTTACTGACTCACTTCACAAGTATTTATCACCACTTCCTAGATGCAGGGTGCAGGGCTAGGCTGTGGGGATCTAGCCATGAGTAAGACTCAGACCCACCCTTGCAGCGATCTGGGGCCAGAAATGGGTAAGTATACAGGAAAGTACATGTTGATGGCACAACAGGAGAACTGAAGTTCATGTGACAAGGCCCCTCGAGACCCAAATCTGACCCAGTACTGTACGTCACTTTTCTTACTCTCCTCAGTCTCTGACACTGCTTTATTCTCAGTGAAAATGGCACCTGGAAGACCATAAGAAGGAGTTTGGATAGTACTGGGGGCCAAAAGGAGCCATGAAGTGTTTCTAAAGGGGAAGTGACACAGTCTGATTAGGATCACGGAATGTTCATGTGGTGGATACAGGGTAACAGGTCAGATGGTGGGAATGTGTTTCTCAGGCACAAAGCACCCTCAGCCTCCACGTGTTCCTTTCCCAGAGTTTCCCAGTTCCACCTGATAAGCTAAGAATGAGATTCAGGAGTAACATTTGTTTTCACAAGACTAGGAGCAGGAGGGAGCCAAAAGCTTTCTTCCTGGTATTGTTCATGGAGACCAAATTTGCTATCTTTTTACAGAGCTGGACCTCTCCACACAGAATTCTTTAGACAAGCACCAGGCAAACCTGGAAAACTCTGTAGTGAGCAAAAAAGAAAAGGAAGATACGAGGCAGACCCTAAAAATCCTTCCCAGAGCTGCACTCAAAGAAGTAGAAAGAGGAACAGAACACCAAGTATCAACAACTCCCTCCCCATCCTTGTCTTAATGCTTAGCACCTGACACGCCTTGAGCCAGCCAACCCAAACTGCTTTGCAGACACACCCTGCCGTTTTCTATCTCCACATCTTGCTCTCAGTGTTTTCTTTACCTGTAATGTTAGCTCCTCATGGTATGTTCAAATCTTCTGCAGCTCAGCTGACGCGACCAAATGTCTGCCCTCTATTACTATCTCCATGATCAGACAGATATTCTCGCTCTGTCTTGATGGACTCCAAAAGCATTGGGTCTCTCCTCTAGTAATTTTTACATAATCTGTGTGAAAAGTATTCTATACGTATTCTCTACTAGATTGTAGATTCTTAAGTCGGGGATCATTTCTACTTAGTATCTGTTCTCTCAGTAAGAACTTGCACACAGCACAGTCGATATTGCCTACATGAGCTGATGTGCAGTGAGGATAGCTGGGTTCTAGGGTGAATAAAGACCTTATTAAAGGAAAGTATAGAAAAATACATCGCTAGTCCTACATTTGAACCCACAAATAGCCTTTTCATCTCACTCTAACAGCAACCAAGCTGTAGGCAAATCAGTCAACACCGCCACCTAGTGGACATCATGGATAATTACCTAAACTAGAACCAAGGTTCTTCCCAACAAATTTGGTTAATCCTCCGAACAGTGCCACAGACTGTGTTCGCCCATTTTTATACCTTTTCCAGAGCATATCTCGTTTAATTTCATCCTGTCAATTATCTATTGACACATGTAAATTCTCCTTAGCTTTTTTGACTTTTCTGTTCCAATGCTCTGAATACACTTCCAAAGTCCTCGAAAGTTCTCTACAATCTACAAAAGCCTCCATCTTTTTTTACAATAGTAATGTTTCATACTATTGTTTAAAAATTATTTCAAAAGAAAAGTGTTTTTAAAAGAATTCGTGGGCTAGTCTAGGAACTTAAGTACAATGTATAGCCTGATTTCCAAGTGCTTCAGAGTGCAAGCAGTGAACTTTGAGAACTTATTCCACTTTTAAATTGCTAGCCGCTTCAGAATTTTAAATGACCTTTTCAAATTGGAAAAGTGGGCAGGAACAAAGAGGAACTTGGAAAATAATAATGGCTCACATTTGTGTAGCTATTTATGGTTTACAAAGTGGGTTTGTACCATCATTTAATTTGCCCTGCCAACAGCCCAGTCAGGTCAGTATGCGGTTTCCCGTAGCACAGAGGGGCAGGCCGGCCCGCAGACTGCATTCGGTGCTTACTGGGTAGGAGAGCTAGAGGTCACACACACATTTTCAGACTCCAGTCACATCGTTTTTTCACTCTACCACGTTTCCTCTGAGTGCTCACACACAAATACATTCAACTATGGTGCCATTTTGCAAAGACAATGCAAATTTCAACTTGCCCATAAAAACAGTGAAGAACTTATTCCCAATACAGGAAAGCATGAAATGTACTCTCCCGGGGCCCTTCTCCCTTCTGTGCCTTTGCAGTGTTTCCGAGGCCAGAATATTTTAAGCGAAGTAGGAGCCCTGTTAAAACTGAAAATGTGGCTGGCCCACTTTGTGAGGAGGGGTACCCTGGTAGAAAACGGGCTGAGTTTCACTTAACAGTCTTAAATTCAGGCATTTGTAGATGTTGTGTATAAAGGAGTTGACCTTTATACACAGGGATACACTAGACAAAGGAATTGACAGTTTTCTCACGACTTTAAATTCCCTTACTGGACCACAGTGGTTACAACAATATATTTTCTATATCCTGTGAGTATCCTGAGCGGTGCGCGTGGATATGACCTGTATTTTGTATGCTTAAACTGTTTGTTTCACCCATTTTTATCACTGTTTGGGTATCTCCTTGCTTCTCAGTACAGAAGGCACTTCCAAAGCAGCCCCAAGTCATGGCCCGTTTTCTAGCAGTCCTGTTTCCCATGGCCCAGATGGTTTTCTTTTCGGAGATCTACTTATTATCTCGCTCCTCTCCACCATTATTGACATTGTACCAGCTTAGGCCCCGGCTGCTACACTAAAAGGTGACACTAAAAGGTGTCGGATGGAGAAGTTAAACCCAAACCCAGGGAATGGGTAACAGTTTCAGAGAAAAGGGGAGTCCTCTAGAGAACAACTCTTTGTCATAGTCTCTGAAATCCGCGCTGCAGTGGGCTGAGGTGAGAGCCAGGCCCGGCCCCCGACGGAGGCGAGCGGACCTGAAAACCGCCTCGGCCCGGATCACCAGCGCGCGGACCTGGAAGTGGGTCCCTGAAGCCCTGCACAGGCTCGCGCAGGGCGTGCGGGCCCGGGGCGGGGCCGGGCGTGTGCGGGACACCGGACACCGCCCGCGGCCCAGGGGGCGAGGCGTGCGCCGGTCTATTCCGGGAGCGGCGCGGAGGGGCGGGGGCGCCCAGCGCGCATCCTGTCTGGGGGAGGGGACGCGCCGACTCCCGCGGCCGCCCGAGAGCGCCGCGCCGCGCGGCACAGCGCGCCCGCCGCCGCCAGCCGCGCCGGAGCAGCTGCGCCCTGCGGCCCCGCGCCCGGGAGCCCCGGCGGCGCCATGGACAGAGGCCGGGGTAAGGGGAACCGCGGCGGCCGCGCCGGGTGCCGCGCGGGGCGGGGCGGGGAGACCGGGGCCATCCGAGGACGGAGAGGCGGAGGAGGGAGAGAGGTGGGCGGTCGGGCTGAGCTGCGGAGCGGGCGGCCGACTGGGGTCGCGGTGCTGTGGCCGCAGGTGCCTCCTGCAGCTCGGCCCGCCCGGTGCGAGTCCGTCTCTCAGGTCTTGGAGCTGAGTCGCCTCCTGTGTGTGAAATTGAGTTTTTAGACATACCAATTCCCAACTTCGGAATAGATCCCCAACGGATTCCTGAGGTCGGTGAGTCCCTCCTACTCCATTTTACGCAGGAAGGGTGAAATAAGTTTTGCAGACTACACTCAAAACACTGGACACGTGAAACCCTACTGTGCGAACGGCGGGAAGCTCCAGGACACCAAAGTTCACAGCAGCCGCCTGCGGCTCTGGGGGGAGGAGTGTGAGCGCGCCTGCGCGCGTTCCTGTGTACGGTATTTAGTGGAAGTTTCACAGAAGTGGTTGGGGACTAGGAAGTGGGGACCGATCCGGGCAGAGAGGGCAGCATTCATGGGGGTGAGGGATGAGGGCAGCGGGCAGCGCGCATCCTAGTAAAGGTCTAGAAACAGTGCAGCGGGCATTTGCGAGTCTGAAAAGTGGCCTGCTTGGACAGAGGAACAGTGTGAAAGGCCGGAATGGGAACTTTGGGGTCCTAGCCCGCACTCCTGGGATCCAAAAAGATCACAGGTGTGAAGGCACTTGGTAAACTGGCTGGCGAGCCGTGTGCTATCATGAAAACGTTGTTATTATTAATGGAAAATTCCTCCCTCTCCCCACAGTAATCTTACACCCTTTCTTCCACCTGCCTGTTTGCTGGGCTGAGGTCCCCAGGGAGTCAAAAGGAGACCAGGAGAGAGGAAGCATTTAGGAGTGATGGGGACAGGAGCCAGGGCAAGAGAGGGTGCTCTCTTATGTCGGGTAAAGCAGGCTTAACAAGCCTGGGGGGCCACATAGGACTGCGTGCTTCTAGTTCAGCTTCCCAGCCATCTAGGCCCAGCACTGATTACCACATCCACATTCTCCTGTAGGGGCCCTGAAGGGCAGGCAGGAAATGGAAAGGGCTTCCATGATTTGTAAGGCAGTTCTACCTGTTAACTGACTTTCAGGCAAGATTGTACCTTCACCACCACCAAGAAACAAAGAAGGCACCTCTCTTGCCCTTCAGGCCTGCTATTCCCACCTCCCACACAGTATATCTAAAGAGCACCACCAGTTACCAACATCACAGTTAACAAACATCATGCTAGCTGGTCCCCAGTACAAAAATGCATACCTGGGCTTATCCAGACTTGCAGAAATAGACAAAGGTGACATTTCACCAACTTCTAAATACTTCGCAACCGACCGGGCCACTTCAGAAGGCTCTTGCACAGCACTCTCGCTGTGAGACCAGGCTTCCCAGGAATCTCTTGTTGTTCAGAACATGTGTGGACTCTGACCGGCTCTCTCCAGCCTACTTCCCTCCTCCCTCCCAGCTCTGTCACAGTGTGCTGTTTGCCGTGTAGTTGCCTCCCCTGACCAGGAGTAAGTTTCAAAAGGCAGGACACGGAGCTGTTTCGACCACTTGCTGACCGTGCCTGGCACATGGTAGGAAATCACTGATGGTGGTTTAATGAGTAAGATGAAACTTCGCTTTATAGTGCACCTCAAATTGATTGATTATAATGGTGATTTTTTAAAAATTCCTAAATCCTTCCGTCAGAACCATTCTTTGTGACTTGCAGAGGTAATCTCAAAGTAAAGTAGTTGTGTGGACAGTGCACAAAAGACCAAGTTATCTGTCTAGGTCCTCATTTTTCTGCCCTGATAAATAATTGGAAACACCTTATGAATTATGTATTATATGTTAAAATGTATTATGTATTTGGGGATTAGAATGAAAAATCTGTATGTGGTCTTGGTTTTGGCTTTTGTCGAGTGATGCTGGGAATCAAACCCGGGACCTCTACCACTGAGCTATATCCCTAGCCTTTTATTTTTTATTTCGGACAGAATCTCACCAAATTTCCCAGGCTGGCCTGGAACTTGTGGTCCTCCTGCCTCAGCCTCCCAAGTAGGTGGAATCACAGGCATGCACCACCATATCCAGCCCTTGATACATGTTTTTAAGATAAAACATGAGACTTCAAAAATGTTTTAGCAGATCCACCTTGTTGTGCTCGTGCCCCCAGGTAGGCATGCACCCTTTTCTGTTGTCAGGGAAGGTTTAAGAAGTGTGGGTCACATTTCAGCCTCATTCCTACTATGTCGAAGGTAAGATTGTCATTTGTAGGATACTAGGGAGAAAACCACACTTCAGTATCAACAGCACTAACTGAAATTAGTAAACTCTTACTGGGTGCCAAGTTCCATGCTCAGCTTTTGCATGGCCTCTCTTGGAACAACACATAGGATGGGACTTCAAGCAGGAACATCATTAAACCCACTCACAGGAAACCAAGCTTGGATGATGTATTAGTCAGCTCAGGCTACTGTAGCATAATTCCACAAACTAAGTGGCTTAAACAGTGCAGATTTGTTTCCCCACAGTTCTAGGTACTAGAAGTCCAAGATACTATAAAGATAATTTCTTATGAGGCCTCTCTTCATGTCTTTTAGGACCACCTTCTTACTAGGTCCTCAAACGGCCTCTTCTCTAATGTCCCTTCCTCTTCTGACACTAGCCCTGTCAGATTAGGGGCCCATCCTGATGACCTCATTACCTTAATTATCTCCTAAAGTCCTGTCTTCAGATGTAGTCATGCGAGGCTAGGGCTTTAACCCTGGGGGAGAGGGACACAGGTGAGTCCACATGGCAGGGCAGGTCACTGGCGTTAATTTGCAGCCATTCCACAAGACAGAGAGCTACAGTTTGAACCCAGATCTGTCTGCCCGAAAAGTCTTGATTTTAAGCTTGCTGTTAACTACCTCACTGGAGGCAAATGACCTGTGAATCAAACCCTACAGCAGACCTAGATGCCAAATCTTCCTGCTGCACTCTGGGACACCTCCATCATTCAGGCGTTCTGGCACAATAATAGCATAAAAGTTTGACATCAAAATCAAGTGCATCAAGAATGGAAACAAACCTGGGAAGTACGACCTCTCTTCTGACAGCATGTATGTCTTCTGGTGGTAAAGCAGGATTTGTATGACGTGGTAATAGACATAAACACCACTTAAGATGGAATTCCTTCCAGCGGGAGCTCCTGATTCATGAAAGTCATACAAAGAGAACTGTCGAAGGTAACACACAGGCCAGTCCAATGACTACAGACACCACCTTCTACTAGACAAGTTAGTTAATTTTCTTTCCTCAGATGCAGATAAAATGTAAGTTCTGGTCCTATTTCTTGGGGTTGTAAATATTAAATACATAGGAGATACTTTGAAAAATACCTAAGCATAGGATGCACTCAATGATGCTGGCCGTTGTAATAATTACACGTTCTTTTTTTAAAAATCAGACTCTATATCGTGAAACTACTTTGTAGAACGTCCCTCTACAAGCTGACCCAACTAGGGTGATATTTTTCGAGTCTGCTCTGTTTTATGTGCTGAGTTACATAGTTTTGTGTACGGTGCAGACAGGGAACCTGTCATCATAAATCTTTGTACCTGAAGTTCTTTCGTGGGCCTTGCGTCTTAGAAATCTGCCTCTGACCTCAGTCGTCCAATTACAATCCAAACGACCTTTCTGACTGATAAAGTACTGCTACGAGCGCCAGCATGTCCATTCCCAATCATCCTCTCTAGTCATGTCTGCTAACTACGTTAAGTCATCGCAGTTTTTCTTTCTTCTGTAAACTTTGCAATCTTCTTGAACTATCTTTTCTTTAAATTCTTTGCTCTGAATTTTCTCTGGCTTTTTAAAGTTTGCCACCTTGGTGTCCAAGGTTATATCTGATCTCTCTGGCTCACAGGAAGTGACTGGCTTCCCCAAGGTTCCTTTCCTTTCCACTTCACAACTAGCTCCTTTTCAACTAGTTGAATTCAACCCAAGATGGGAGTTTCTTTTGCCACAGTCTGTATCCTTTAGGAGATCGTGTTGTCTACTGGACAAGCCAAGAAATAATCTGATGTTCTGCTTTTCACTGAATGAGATTCTTATTTTTCCAGGGACAGTGGAAGAATCCACTCTGACCGCCTTGCTTGTGTGGGATGGGCTTTGAGATTCACATTATGAGGGCTGGGGATTTAGCTCAGTGGTTAGAGTGCCTGCCTTGCAAGCACAAGGCCCTGCGTTCAATCCCCAGCACCAAAAAAAAAAAAAGAGAGAGAGAGATTCCCATTATGAAGATGGCATCTTCCCTGTGGTGTCCCATTGGCCAAGCAGTCTGTGGTTAACCCTCCCTGAGCTCTCCACCAGGGGCTCAGTCCCCAAGGCTGAGGATTCCCAAGCAGACTGCCTTCCTTCCTGACATCCAAGTTCATACCCTTCTTCTCTCAGGAGGAGTCCTTCTTTGATATGCTTATCCATATTATATTTTCCATCCAGACATGTTCTACAAGGTCATCTTTTCCCCAACTGAGTTTTTTTGACGTGGAGTAATTGTACAGATTTATGGGGCACAGTATGCTGATTTGATACATGTATCAATGCATAATGATCAAATCAAAGTAATTTGCATTTCTATCTCTTTAAACATTTATCATTTTCTTGTGTTGGGAAACTTCTAACTCCTCTCTTTAGTTCTTTATAAAATATGTAATAATGTGGCCATGAGGTCATCTTTGCCAGTCTGGGGACTCAATAAAGCTGAGTGATTCAGAGAAAAGACAAATCTGGGTTTAAATTTTGACTGCAACTTTCCAGCTGTATGTAGATCTTGGGCAGACATTGGGGGTGTTGTAGGAGACAGCCATGCTTGTAGGCCAGCTCTTGGATGTTGACCAGAGTCTACAGTGGGTGTGAGGCGTCCGCCAGGGCCACGGGACTTAACTTTACCATCGTCCCTCTAGAGGCATCTGCTGGCCACTGGGCCCTGCTTCCATTTCCTTTGCCCCATTGATCCCCATGGTGTTTGGCTTATCCTTTCTTTGGGTTTTTTTGTGCTTCTCCCTCAAATATCAGTTTCAAAACTCTCTTTTCACATGAGCGAGCAACTGCCAAAGTAAGTTCCTCCCTCCCCACCCTCTGCCAAGAACCTATCATTACTCCATTCTCATTTTTGGTCCAGAAAAACAATCCTGTTTTTGAATGCCATCAGCTTCTCATACCCTTCTTACTCTTCAAAAAGTAACTTGCAACTGAACGGAAAAGTGGAGCCATTCGTGCCCTTCTCCTGAATACACACACATGCGCGCACGTGCGTGCGCACACACACACACACACGCACACAGACACACCATCTCTCCCCTAAGCACTTTCCTCTTTCCTTTCCCAGCCAAACATCTCAAATGAATAGGTGGCCCTGCTGAACCCTTCTCCACCTCTGACAGCCTCACTCCCCTGCTGAGAGCCCCCTCGGAAGGGTCACCGTCTAACATTGCATCTGTTGCCTCTTCCTTGACCTATCTCCTGGACTTTGCTGTAGCTCTGTGGAATTCTCTGGTCCTTTCTCCTGTATTCCTCTATTTTGCCTATGATTTGGAGTCTATTAAGTCCAGCTTAAATAACCAGCTGTCTGTCCCTCAGAAAACTTTTCAACGTCTCTACCCCACACCCATCCCACTGTTAGAGGTACTTATAACCTCTAGAATTCTCCTGCCTGAAGGCAAGTTGGATAACTAAGTCACATTCCCTCAGTTTGTAAAGCAGGAGATTGAAATGCAGTACTGTTTCGTGTGGCCCACCATAGGTGCTTCCTAATTGTTATTTCCCCTCTTCTCCCACTTGCTCCAGCTTCTCACTTGCTCTGTCTTCTCTGGCAGCTCTCAGCCCCTGTCCCTTGTCTCCTTGTACCTCAGCCTTCCCTCTGCTCTCACTCCTGCAGGGAACCAAGCCCTGTGAGGGGGACTCTCAGAGGTCCATCCTCAGCCATGAGTGGGCTCCATTCCTTCCTCACCTCCTGACTGGGGCACATTTCCATTTGGAAGTCATTCAGCCTCCAGGTGACCTAGTTTTGAACTCATTCACTACCGCATCAGCTGCACCTTCCTGTTTCTCTCTTTCTGTTAATGCGGCCATGTGAGGAGCTATTGAAGGAAATGAGGAAATGAGGGTGTTTGTGAACAATACCAAATTTGAACAGGGTGTGAGTGGGAATGAGAGGAAGGGGTTGGTTCTCTAATTTGCCCTTCTGTGAGAGAGGTAGTAGTAGAAAGACTTTCCAGAAGGCTGTACAACCGGTTAAACGGGCTGATAGTGGGCTCACTCTAGAAACATACCAATGAAAATGCCCATACCACTGCAATAGGGGCTGCCACGGGACAGAATGAGACAAAAGGTGAATGTCCTTGGATCAGGGAAACCACATGAATATGTAGGTTAAGGACTGTTTTTCCATAGGCATGACCCTTTGGCATAGTGCAGCAATGTAGATGTCGATCTGAAGATTTTCAGGAATGTAGACGTCAATCTGAAGCATTCCTCTTTTACTTAGCTAGACAGTATATCAGAGTTTGTAATGGGATTTAGAGAGTATCAATGCTTGAGGGTGGAATTTGGACAGAAGAGGGTCAACGCAATTAAGGGCAGTTATTTAAAACTATCCACCTGATCAGGCTTAAACCTTTGAGGGCTCCTTGTAAGATATAAACTGTGGGCCTTGTGGTGGTCCCCAAGCCCATGTCACTAGTTCACTTGAGGCCCTTGCTGACCTCTTTGCCATGGGCTCTGCTCACACTGGCCTTGCTCCTTCCAACCTTGAATGCTGGGCCACTCATGTGCATGTGAGCTCTCTGCTCTAACATCTCGTCCTCGGCTGGGGATTTAGCTCAGTGGTTAGAGTGCTTAACTAGCAACCACAAGACCCCGAGTTCAGTCCCCAGCTCCACCAAAAAAAAATCTCTCACTCAAGGTAGTATTTCCCAACCTCCCAAACTGCACGCCCCTGCTGTAGGCACTCCTGGTACCCTGTCCTTCTCACTAGTTGCCATCTTCACAATTATGGTTAATCATAAGATTAAATTTGCTGTTAATGTGAGCTCTGTGAGAACAGGGCCCTTCTGAGCTGTTGGTAGCCCTTTGTCTAGCACTAGTACCATGGTTGGCCCATAGTAGGTGCTCAATAAATGTCAAGATGATGAAAAAATGGAAGTGAGAATACACAGCTCATAAACTGGAAGTTGGACATGGCCACTTTCAGCACTAGGATTCTCCATTTCAATGACTGCCATTTTAGGGACAGAAATATAGACCTTATCACCGTCCACCATTTCCTTTGCTTTCATCCTTTCTATAATCAAATCCCAAATCCTGTTGACTATTACTGGGAAATGGATCTTGGATGGCTTCTTCTCCAATATCCTGTTGTCTCCTAGACGAGCTTCCTGTTTCTACTGTCGCCTTCTCCGGTCCGCCTTAAGCACCACTCCCTATTTGTCTAGAGCAGTGTTTCTGATCCAGCTGGTCTCAGAACTGGGCCCTGTGGACCTTGCTGAAAATGCTCCCGCCGAGATCTGATCAGTGGATATGGAGTCAGACTTGGGAATCCGCATTTCTTGCACAGCCCCCAGGTGAATCCGTTGGCCTCACAGGGGCAACCACCGCTGTTCTCGTGGACTGCTTTTACCACGACCTTTGACCCTGATCAGACACCTTCCTGCATCCCCTGTTGACTGCTCTCCTTCTGTCTCTCACAATCTTCAGCTCTGTGGGACACTAGGGTCTGGATCTGTTACTCAAAGTAGGCTTATGAAAGCTTAAACTGTCTCGTTTTTAACTTTTTTAAAAAACAGGCAAATTTTTTATTCTAGCCCATAATATGAGAACTCCTCCTACACACCCCCCCAATCTATGTGTAAATGGGCTTCCAGAAATGCGTAGTGTTCGTCTCAGCCTCCTCCTTCCTCACCCCATCTTGCCGTCTACCACAGACTCTTGGGTTACGTGAACTCTGACCTCCAGTAAATATCCCAGCACACAGTGCCGGAGTAGAAATGGGTCTGGAATGGAAACCGCACTGCCACATCCTAGCCCCAGCTCAGCCATTCAGTTTGGCGTTTTTACGAAACTTTTAGCTTTGAGAAGCGTTTTGCCGTGTGGTACTGTAGGCTTCGGCCTAGCCTCGCTGCTGTTGAGCAGGGATATTGAGTGCTCTGTGGGGGCAACCAGGCCACCTCCTCTGCATGTGGTAATCACACATGCTCTCACCTAGCAGCCTTTGCCTGGGGAGAATCAGAGAATTGATCCCTAAAGTCCTTTTTCTAGTAATCCTTTCAGCCTGAGTTTCGATTCTGTGGCCTCTCTCAACCCTGGCAGTGGTCCTTGGAGTAGATAGCAGAGACATTCTCTCCATTAGGTAGTTGCAAAAACTGAACTTCAGAAAGATGGCTGCTGTTCCCCTTCCTGAAAGAGACCAGCTCGGCATCACTTCCCTGTGGAAACTTCCTGCTACATCCTTCTTCCTTGTTCCCTCAGTCTGGGTTGCCAGCCCCCTCTTTGATCTGGGCTTTTGGAGGAATTTAGTGCATTTAGTGAAATGTCTCCTCTATGTGCATATGTATCCTGATGTGTAGGACCGTCTTCTGCATCCTGTTCCCAGGGTCTATCATACAGCAAGTGCTCAGCACAGTCAGATGGTGCTTAGAGTGACTCGCCATGACTCAAATCGTTAAGTAAACACCGTTATTATCCCCATTTTACAGCTGAAGAAATCAGGGCTTACAAAAGCCCATTTATTTACCCAGCCATGCCTCCCTCCAAACCTAAATTCTTTACTATTGCTGTCTTCTGCTTCTCTATGAATTTTGAAGGGCCATCCCCAGGTTAGTTACAGGAAGGACTTGCCAGGTAAGCCACAGGACTAACTAGGTAAAGATTTCAAGGTGGAGACAGGAGATGGTGCCGAGACAAAGACGGAAAGAGGATCTGAACTGTTCTGGGAGTCACCCTCTGTCAGTGAGGGGTGCAGCCAAGCAGCCCATGTGAGGTTTTTATGTCTTAGCCTTCCCTCTGCAGCCCCAGAGTTCTGGTGTTCAGAATCCAAGAGATTCTTATCCGTCTGGTATCGCCAGAGAGGCTGGCCCAGCATGGCCCAGGCAGGGTTTGTCCTCCACCTAAAATTCCATTTGGGGAATCCCAGCCACTCTCAGATTGGGGCGTGGAGGTGTAGAGCTGGTCAAGTGTGATTCTTCTCCTGGCACAGCTGTCAGCCTCGTTAGGGGCAGAATGTGGCACCACATTGCGGTCATTCCGGCTCGGGGGAATTTACCAGCAGCGTGCTGTGCAGGAGGCAAGTTGGGGGCTTTTTATAGCCCTCTAAGAAGCTGGAGGAAAACCGATCTCCCGAGAGACAGAACCAGAGCACGTGTCTTGCTGAGGCACCAGTCCCTCACACATGCAGTCCCCAGTTGCCCGCAGTTCACTTTAGGGTAAGAGTCAGGCCTAAGTGAGCAGTGTGGGGTAGAGGACGCCGGTTCACTGTCCCAGCCTGGCTCCTAGCGTCCCCTGCATGGGCTTCAGTTTCTTCCCCTGTGAGGCTGAAGTACTGTAATGCAGGGATCAGCAGACCTAGGCTGGCGGGTCAAAGCCAACCCACCACCTGTTTGTGTAGTTTTATTGGCTCACAGCCCATTCATGATGTAGTATCTGTGGTTACTTTCTCGCTACAAGAGCAGAATTGAGTAGTTGAAGCCTAAAATATGGACTTCCTGGTCATTTATGGAAAAGTTTTCTAGCCCCACAATTGGGCTGTAGAGAACTCAGGAGAGCCTGCCTGGGCCTTGTCTTGAGAAGGGTTGTGAGGTGTGTCCAGTCTGTCCTTACACTGTACAGGAGCGTGTATCCAAGAGAGAAGTTGGTGGGACTCAGAAAGCTGTTGACCTGTGTTTTTCTAATTTCTTTTAGCTTCAAAATCTCTTTGCAGACAGAATCGTAAGCAATAGAGCTGCTCTGGGTGATATGGAAATACAACCCTAGCGTAGCCCACTCCATCCCTCCTACGCCCAAGGGCAATCCCCATGGAAGCTATGCAGATCCCAGAGGTTTCATCAGAAGAGCATTTGAAAACAATTTCTCTAAACCTGTGCCCTTAATATTACAACTGAGGAAGCTGAGGTTCAAGCTCTTGCCTAAGATCACAAGATGGGACCTTCCCAGTTGGCATTCCACAGAACCACTAATGTGGTCACAAGGTATCAGAAGAGCATAGACACGTCTCTGCCGGCAAGCAGCCTGTCCCTTGGAGGTACAAGGCCCCCTTGGATGTGCGGGGCATTGGGCTGCTATTAGTGCACAGGTGCCCAGGAGGTGCCCTCAGTGACCCAGAGCACACAAGCACTAGGGCTGGATGTGGCCAGAATACATTGCTGATACCTGCCCATAGGACACCTTGTCTGAGTCAGGGCTTGGGAGCCTTTTTTCCTGAGAGTATCAGAGCTCAAAGAAGAAAATAAAAATCGAAATGGACCAAAGATGTTTTTATTTTATTGATAGGAAGACATATTTTTTAAGAAACTCAGAACAGATCTTATACTTGACATATTAATTTATTCGGTTTTTCTTTTTCTAAAAAAAGCTGTTGTTCAATAGATAAAAAAAATCTTCAAATCAGTGGCATCTTAAAGTGGAGAAATTATGATAATTTATACTAAAGCTTTCTTTTGAAGATGATATCAGATTTATTCATTTGTAGAATAAATATTTATCCTTCCTGCCCATTCTTGTCAAAGGGTGTGCTGAGAGCAGATCCTGCCGATATGAGACCAAGGGCCATTTTTTTAGCTGCACTTGAACTGAGTAGAAAACTGATCTCTTGGGACTGTGCCAGGAAGCCAGCGAGACTAATGGCTTTTCCTTGCCTCCAGCCAGCAGCCAGGTGCAGCTCTGAGGGGTTGCAGAGGGCAAGCCCAGGTCCCTGCTCCTGGGAATCTCCTAATGCGGCAAAGGCAGTGAGACTTGGTCACCAGTGCCTGTGACCTAAGGTCAGATCTGGTCAGTGCCAATCAAAAAAGAACATATGAAAGAGCAGAGGGCTCAAGGGACTCTTTGCAGCCAAGCAGGTCCAGGAGCACTGTGGGAGGGCATTCTAGGTAGAGAAAATGGTGGGCAGGGTGGGTGGAGAGCAAAGCTTCTGGCACTCGCAAAGCAGGGCAGCCTGGAGAAGCAGTGAAAAGTGAGTGGAGCCTCCAGGTCTTTCCACAGAGTAGCGCCTCTTCCAGGTCCCTAGCTGGTGTGTCCCCATCCTTTGAGGCTGTGCGTGCGACCTATACCTAATAATAGAGGCAGATAAGGCCCGAGCCAAGTCCCTTGGCTGTAGTGTCTGGTTCCCCCAGTTTAAAGCCCAGCTCTACTCCTTCCACTTAACCCTCTGAGTCTCCCTTTCTTCATCTGAAAGTGGAGAAAATGATCTTGTCCACCAATGAGGGTCACAGCTGGATTCAGACAGGGAAGGCGCTCAGTACATAGAAAGCATTTAATTTTTTAAAAGGTGAATGCTTGAAACGCAGGTCTATAAGTGACTGCCTTTCTTAATAAGTGAGAGGAATCCAAGTTCTCGCCAACACGTGTACTTGGCTGCTTGACAGACTGTTCTTCCCCCACCCCAACCCCCATAGACAGACTGAGGAATGGGGGAGAAGCCCCCGAGTGAGTGTGCATGGAACAAGGGAGGGTCTCTCACCCTCAATATCACAAAGGAAAGCTGGTGCTCTGGGCCCTTGGGGAGTAGTAATAGCTGAGATTGACTGTGAGCAGGAAGAAGTTATGATGTGTTGCAATTTGGGGCAGTTATTGAAGCCAGCAGGGAGCTTGTGGCAGAGTAGAAAGGGAGAGATTGGACAGAAGTGGCCAGTTAGGAGCCAAAGTAAATACCTCAGGTAAGCAGCAGACTGGCAAGACTAACCCGCCTTCATGTTTAAGAGCAGAGTCCCATACAGCTTTAAACTCGCCACTGTCAAATAGTTAATTGGACAGGATTGTTAGTCTAATGGGGAAGTGGAGGAGACATTCTTCTGGGACACTTAAATCTCAAGACACCCATTTCCATGACTTGTAGTAAACTTTTTCTTCTACAGCAGACCCCAACTATAGATTCAGGAATCTCCCCAGAGGGCTCCCAAACCTGCCCCAGGAGAGGGCTGGGCTCCTTGTAGAGTGGGGTCTTGGGAGCCTGGCCCAGGGCCAGATCCAGGGGGAGTGCTGGGAAGTTACTGCCGGGTGGCAGGGGGAAAGAAGGCTTCCAACGTATGCCAGCAGTCCGGAGGGCCGTTCTGAGCTCAGCCGGTAAGATCCCACCTAGAATACTTGGTCCAACCCCGGCGATCACAAGTTGCAGCAATATCATCAATCACAGTAGCTTCTATAACTCAGTTATCAATCGGGACACTCACGCATTGCCTTGCTTTCTCCTCACCACAACCCTGAAGGGAAGTGCCCCTTGATCTGTCTTACACGGGAGAAAACACTGAGACTCGGGGAGGTGACACTCAGCCGAGCATCAGCTGCCACTGCGTGACTGCCCAGACCAGTCCCCAGCCTTCCCTCCCAGGGGCTGTCCCCACCTGCCTCAGTCCCTCTTGTGGCATCTGCTTCCCTTTTAGTTTAGATTGCTAATAAGTTCTTCTTTGGGGTAAACCGGTATTGTGGCCTTGGAGCTGCCCCCAGCTCCAGGGAGCAAGCCTGGTCCCCACAGCCCTCCCACACACCCAGGAGCCTTCTGTTCTTGGAGACAGTTGTCATGGGAGGAGTCGCAGCCCTCGCTGGTCTGAGGCCCTTGCTCTGAATTCCAGGCTGTCTGAGTCCCCCGTGCACCTGCTGTTTGCTTACAACTGTGCGGGACAGTGAGACACTGGGTCCGTCCTTTCGGGCATCTTTGCCTTCCTGGGTTCACAGCTCAGTGCAGGACACTGAACTTGTCATCGGCCCTGAAGCAGAGTGACCTCACTGTCCAGGAAGGCAAGATGGGCCTCCAGACTCTATGGCACCTAGACCAATTCCAAGTGCCAAGAGGCTGCTTGGGTCCTTTCTTGGGCGTGGGGGAGATTTCAGGTAACAACAGTAAGTTTGGTTTGCATCAGGCACTGTCCGAAGCACATTGTGCAGTATGCCGTTGGAACCTCATGAGGTATTTTTATTATCCCCTTTTGCAGAAGAGAAAACAGGCACAGAGCAGTTAGGTTACTTGCACGAGGGCGTACAGCTAATAAGTGGCGGCAGTTGAAGGAGAGGAAACACCAGGAACAAATGGCACTGGATGGGGTCTCAGATGTTAAAAGTAGGTCAGAATAGTAAAAATTGATATCCTTAAACGCTATTGAACAGAACAAAGCCAAATACATCCTAGTCTCTGGCGAGGACAGCTGAGGCTCCCTGTCTCACCATGAGGATTCTGTGGGCTGATTTTCCACCTAGTCCCGCCGACATCTTTCTGATCCAGGGTGCTGTTCAGTCTCATCTCCCGATTCTGACATGGGTCCTGCTATTTGGTTGGAAGTGGGAGCTGGAGAATGGCACATTATTAGTAGCAGTGCTGTTATGAATAGTTACAGTTGACTGAGTTACAGAATTTCAGTTCAGGGTGCTCTCACAACTCACCAGCACAGTCAGACTTGAGTCTCACAACAGGCCTGTGAGGTGGGGAGGGAAGTTATGATCACCCACTGTCATGTTGAGGAAATTGAGGCCCAGAGACATGAAGTGGCTGGATATAGTGGCACACTTCTGTATTTTAGGAGGCTGAGACAGGAGGATCGCCTGAACTACATAGTGAGACTTTGTCTCAAAAAAGAAAAAGGAGACATGAAATCACTTGCCCAAGGCCACAAAGCCAGTAAGTGTATGGCCAGTGCTTGAGCCCCTGGATTGTGGCTCCAGCGCCTGTGTTTCAGTGCTGCACAAAGTAGAACACACAAGGGGAAGCCAGAAAGATTTCATCCTGGGCCCTGTGGCCTCTAGCAAATTCCTCAACCTCTCTGTGCCTCAGTTTTCTATCAGTAAAACTGAGAGATGAGCTCCTACCATATGGGGTTACTACAAGATGAAATAATAATTAATAGGCATAGAGTGTTAGGCACAGAAAATTCTCCTGCAGTGGAGTAGCATACAGCAGTCAAAATAAATGCACACAGGGACAGGCAGCAATATGAGTATGTCTTTCCAGCATAACAGTAAAGAAAAAGGGCCCCGAATGTTACCTAGAGCATTGTACCCTTTGAAAAAGTCAAAAACAACTAAAATTTTTAAATGTATATTTCCAAGAGTGCATCTGGTTGCAATAATACTACATAGAAGGGAAAGCGAAGGCATAGAACACAGCTTTGACGGTGGTGGGTAGGTCCTACAGAGCCTGTAGGAGGCCCCAGGCCGGGTCCTGCAGGTAGATGTAAGATGCAGGGTGCTTACTACTACATTATCAAAAATAACTGATTATAAGATGAGGCACGTGTGGGCCAAGATGAAAGTATCTCATAAAGCAAGGGTTAATCCGAATTTGTCCACCTGAAGGCCTATTTTTAAAAGAAAATAAAAGTGCTAAGCACAATACCTTGCATATAGGAAATGTTCAATAAAGAAAAAGGCCAGAAGGTCTTATGTTGCAGTACAGTAATTGGAAGCATAAGCTGTGGAGTTAGGCCTAGGCTCGAATCTCATTCTGCTGACTTTGTGACTTCAGACAAAGGACTGTGCCTTTGTGAACCTCGCTTGGTGACTTGTAAAATAGCAAATAAAGCTACATGTAGTGTGTGCACCTGTAATCACAGCACTGTGGGAGACTAAGGCAGGAGGATTGCTAGTTCGAGTCCTGCCTGGGCAACTTAGCAACTTAATGAGACCTTGTCTCAAAATAAAAAGGGCTGAGGATATAGCTCAATAGGAAGACTCTGGATGTAATCCCCAGAACCAGTAAAATTAGCAGGTAAAAACAGAACCTACCTTGCAAGGTCATTATGGGGATTAAAGGAGGTAAGCCAATACAAAATACTTAAAGCAACATCTGGAACACTACTTAAGAGCTTACAGATACTGCCTGCTTTTATGATCAGGCGTCCCGGACCACCTCCAGCCTTTGGTGAAGGAGGTGGTACAGACTGCCCAGAACGGAAGCAGCTGCCATCTTGGCGGGAGGAAGTGAGCGTGTGTGTCACTTTTCCACTTCCTCCTGGAACCATTTCCTTTGTGAGTTAAACAGGGAGGAATCCACACACACAAAGGAACAATTCTGGGAGAGTTAGTCCCACAGCCAAAAATTATTTCCTCGGAAGTTGTGTTAGCCCCCACCTTCTCCTGTGTGGTCTGGAAATGGCCTGGTCAGAAGATGCTGAGTCTTCCCTGGTGGCCCAGAGCTAAGAAATAAGGTGCCCTAAGCCAGGGCCCTTCTGGGGATAATAGGAACTAGGCAGAGCTGCTGCCAGGAAGGCTATGGAAGACACAAGACTTCACCAAGCCTTCTTCTTGGGGAAGGTCACCCACCCCTGCCACCTTTTTCCCATTGACCTGTGACCTCCCTGACCCCTTGACTCCCTTTCTTTCTGAATAAGAGAAGGTCAGAGAACTGTGCTAGTCTGTTCTGTCTGATAATAATCTCTGGGTTTATAAACCCTTTCTCAGCCATTCTTCATGTTCCCCCTCACAGAGGCCCATGCATGGGTTTTCAAAACCTCTTCTTAGAGAAGAGAAAAACGGTGCTCAAAGGGATTAAATTACACAAGAGTGAATGGGAGGAGTTAGAACCTAAACCAAGTCCTCTGAGACCAAATCCCAACTTGATCTTAGTCCTTATGAATGTTTGTGTGTTTGTCCCAGGGAGCCAAACTTGTACTATTCTCTTTAGCATAAATGGATATTCAGTTTCCTGCAATAGCTCTAACACACACAAAGGCCTTCCAAGGTGACCTCACCCCCCCCCTTACCCTCCCTCACACAGGGGCTATATTTAACTCCTGGAAAGCACTGAGCATGAGGCTCTGGCTTTGCAGCTGGGCTTTCTTTGCTACTCCTTTCTTATCCTTTTCCATCCCACGTGCACCATGATCTTCCCTACACACTCCAGGACAACAGGAAGTGTCTGTTTTGGTGACAAACAATGTGAGTCCAACCAGGGCTGGCCCCTCAGTGTTCTGCCCACTGTCTGGCCTTCCCTTGGACTCAGAAAGTAGTGCTTGTAAATTCAGAGGAAGGAAGTAGCTGCAGCTGGGTAGATTTGCAGCAACTTGGAAAAGACTATGGGCAGGGAAGGGAGAGTTCTGAGGCAGGAGGATTGCTAGTTCGAGGAAACAGTGCTACCAGCCTCCCCTGTGGAGCTGGTGGCCTCTGCAGAGTTAACCTTGAGTTGGACACAAAAGGAAGCAGCATTTTGGAGGAACGCTGAGGGAGGCATCATAACTAGACCCTCCCATCCTGGAGTCCTCAGTTCCCACGCATGTGAAATGGGGTGAGCCGCCTCGTTGTTCAAATTAATTGATAAAAAGAACACATGGAAGTTTCTCAGAGCAGGACATGCCTTGCAGTAGCAATGGAAGAGCAGCATGGATAGTTAAAATTTACTGAGTTCTTACCATCCTAAGAACATTGCCGTGTATCAGTGGTGGGAGGACATACTCACAAGTTGCCAGTGACATATATGAGGCATGGGCAGTTTGTCAGTGTCCCAGATGTGCATGGCTAGGAAATGGGGACCTAGACTTAAACTCAAGCAGGTTGGGTTATTCAGTATCTGCTAGTTAGTGTTATTTCCCAACTTGTACGTTAGAATTGAACTCCATCAACAATACAGTGTACATCACTAATCAGCTGGCATCTGCATTTGCATGAGAGATACGAGTTCAGCAAAACTTACCAAAGTGAGAAATTGGACTTCTGCTTCCTTTTTAATGCACTTTTTGTTGCCTACACTTTTTTTCCAAGCATCTTTTTACTATGCTGAGCCCCTCTAAGGACAGACATGCTTTGAAAATCACATCAACTACCTGTTAGACTTTATCAAGACACACACAAAAAGGTTGCTCTTAGAATTAATTCATTCCACCATTTATTGCATTCATTCAGCCCTTAACTCTGCGTCATACTCTAACAGCAGCTGGCATGCCTACAGGAAGCTCGGCTTAGGTCAGGGAAATTGATGTTACTCAAAAAATACGTAAGTATAGAATCTGACCATGGGACACAGGGAGAAATCCTTGATGCTGTGGTAGCATCTAACAGGGGGAATAGGTGTGGTCCAGGGAACCAAGGAGGTTTCCCTTAGAAAAGTCATGACTGAGTGGAGAACCAAAGACAGCATGTGTGGTTGGCAGGGGAAGGAATTTCTCAAAGGTAGAAGGAATGGCTTATGCAAGGTCCCTGGGTTTAGAGGCTGAGGAACTGAGTGTGGGGTGGCCTGGATCAGTTCTGTATGGAAGAACCCACCTGTTTGAAGGTCACAGAAAAGAGTCCTCTTCCTTTATTTCCCCACTCACATATTGCACTCACATCTAATAGGCATACTGCTCTCCTAACCAGGGGCACTGGCCTCCCCACTGTTCTAGACACAGTGTACAGAAAGACATCCTTAAAACTGTGATCAAACATTTCTAAAATCATGCACTGGTTCAATCTCTAGAACAGGAACCTTTATGAAATGGAAATTAGGTTATTTTGCTGCTTGGAAGTAAAAACGGAAATTTGAGTAAACCAAGAGAAAAATTGTAGGCCCTTCATAAAACCACATGCTGACAACTCTTCTATTTTTTCCATTTCAAAATTGTGCTGCTTGCATTTTTCCTGACTGAAAACAAAGAAGGATGAGTTCCCTTTGTGATCTCTATGAAGAGTCTTGCCTAAGAATAAGGTGAGAAAAGTGGAAATTGCCCTTCTTCCTACTTCTTTGCGTTTAATGAAATTGCAACTACAAGCTGTCTCCAAGCACTTTTGTCGATCTGCAAGGTGCACAGGAATGAAATTGGGCATCAAAGTGCCCAGTCCTGGTCCCACCCAATGGGTAGGAGCCAATACAGGGCTTATTATTCCTGTGGTTTCCAGAAGTTTATTTGTTTCTATTTTGTCGAGGAAAGTAAGCTCATTACTCTTGAGATCTTTAAATAAATCCAAGCTTCTGTGTGCTAGTGCTCTTACTGCATGTGATGAAGGACTTTTGACTGGAGCTTTCACTCAGGTTGTATCAAGACTGTGGACCAAGGATAACTGGTCCGGGGACAGTGTCTTGGAAGCTAGCAACAGTGCTATAGACCTGGGGCTTAATTTCTGCTGTGTGACATCTTGTACCATTTAGGAGAGGAGGTTGGAGAACCAGAGAGAAGGTTGATCTTAGTCTAGGTGGATACTCACCAGGAGCAATAAGCACTCAGTCATCTAATTTTAGATATATTTTGAAATAGGTTTCTAATTTTGAGAAACCTTTTTGTAACCCAGAGAATAATAATCCCCTATCTTGGTTTCTGTGCCTATTCCACTTAAAAGTTTGAAGACTTATCAACAATGATTACTCTATTTCTTCTTGTTTTCTTTCAATACTTAGAATTTACCATACCTCCCTAGGACTAAACTAAATCAACTAAAATATATCAGATTATCCCAAGGGTTCTAAATAAACTTTAGACGTGGAGACCATCCTGTCCTGACGTCCCAGTCAGTTCCCGGAAAGCTCAGATCGGAGGGCACGTATTTAGGAATTGGTGAACAAGCTCCTTCCTCACTGGGGACAGTAAGGACACAATGCCAGGGTTGCATTACTGCCCCTCCAGCTGAAGGGCATCATCCCCTCACTTGGCACAGGAGAGACCGCGAGTGGTGAGCACCCGAGGGAAGGCGCGCCTCCATTTCCTCCTGCTGCAGCCAGCCTGGCTGAGCCAGAGCCGGGAGCAGTGCCGTGCAGTGAGGCTCACAGCACCGCACAATGTCCCGCTGCGCGGTGCCTCCCCTTCGCTCATGCCAGTGTGCCCGGAGCTGTCTGGAGGTCGTATAGGGAATAAGAGAGCTCTGAGCACCTCACACATCGCTTTATTTCATCTTCACCATGACCTTGTGAAGCAGCTACTATTGTTACCCACGCTATTTGCGGATGAACTGGAATTTTAAAAAAGTTAAAAAAACTTTCACCAGGGGCCAACAGCTGGAAATGACAGAGCCCAACTGTCTCTGGCCTGTGCTCTTAGCCACTCTCCCATGACTCACACTAAGTTTTGTGTGAGTTTGACACTAAGTACTATTTTTCCCAACTGGTTGTGTGGCCATACACCACGTCACATAACCTTTTTGACTCTCACTTTCTGCATCTTTAGAAAGAGACCATTAGACTAGGTCACCATAACATTGTGATCATTGAATAAGTGTCCATTGGGCATCTGCCATGTGCTGATCCAGACATAGTCCCTGTCCTCACTGAGCTTGTTGCAGTAGTACATCTGTCACCAAATACTCTCTGATTGGTACTTTGGAGTCTGCATGGTCCTGGAGACTACTGAGAATAGCAACAGTGACCATAATAATGTGCAGTATGACTATCACGTATTGAGTATTTGTTCTAGGCACAGCACTAGGCTAAGTACTTCACGAGCATGGCCTTACTTGGTCCTCCCAGCCCAGGAAGTTGGAATCCTACTATTCTCACTCTACAAATGACGAAACCAGGGCTCAGCACAGCTCAGAAGTGGCAGCACGAGGATCCAGTATTCATGGGTCTGACTCCAAAGCCCTGGCTACCACGACTGCTTAAAGCAAGACTCCATATTCCACCTATGTGTCTTCTGTAGGGACTCATTCGCTGGACTTTTTCTCAGCCCAGTAATTTCTTAAAGAACTTGAGTGGTTTTCCTTTATTCCTTATGTTTGTAGCTGTCCCCTGTAAGTATCTTTGGTGGATTATTTTGCAAAAGTTGACACTTGAACTATCTACAATAGAATCACTGGAGTGCTTTTAAAATGTAGATTCCTGGATCCCAGTACAGTACTGAATCACTCTCTGTATTTCTTACAACCCCGAAAGAGTCTTACTTTTCTTCTAAAATTCGAGGCTGCTGTCCCGGTGGTATATATGAGCCATGGCAGGATCATTTGTCATTTGTATTGTACCAGTCAGGTTTCTCTCTGTATTAAATTCCCTGGTGGTTAAAATCTCTGTGGTTGGATTCTCCAGCATCTAAGAGAAAGCTCTCTTGGAACACACTTCTATATTCAGCTGCCCTTGACAGCAAGCCTCTTGGTGTGAGCTCTGTGTTATTCTGGCGGCACTGGCTGAAAGGTTTCTTATATCCATGGTGTATATAAGATCTCCACCATTAAGCCAGGCATTTGCTTTGCGCAGCTTCTTTTTCTTCTGTGAGATCTTCACAGTTAGAGCTCTGATGTTCAAATAGGCCCAGTGGGGAGAGAGAATTTCGGCCCCACCATAAGGGTCTCCCAGTGATCCCCAGTGGAAGAGTCAGAAGCCCAGTGAAGTTGTGACAGAGCCCTCAGAGGAAGGGCTGTGAGAGGAAGCCCAGCCCCCTCCCCACCCTGGCCTGGCCTCCCCTGCACTAAGCTGGGCTAGGCTGGGCTTGAGATCCTCTGCTGGAAGATTTGGGTGCAGGGGTCCAAACTTTGAAGATGGAAAGACCTGTGTTCGCAGCCTGGCTTTACCTCTGGCTAGCTGAGAAACTTCACTCCTCTTAGCCTTCATTGTGTTCTTCATAGGTCATTGGGGATGGGGTAAGATGATGAACAGCAGCTGCCCAGTGGCCACTCAGCCCCAGACAGAGGGTCTTATGCATCCCTACAAGCTGAGCTTTGCTCCATGTCTCGTGCTTCCTGTGCCCCCGCTGCCTGCCAGTTCCTTCTTGGCTGCAGAAATGACCACCAGGACTGAGTGGCAGCCCTCACTCTCTATCCGCTTTTCCTTGATTCGCTCGGGCTCTTTCTTCTCCTCTGGTCTGTTTGAACTTGGTTTATCACGTCTCTGTTAAATACAAAGTACTTAGAGGTTCAGGGCCCCTGTGAAGAAGGCCATCAAAGACCAGAAAGGAAACAGAAAACTTTCCTGTTAAGCTTGGATACTAAAGCTCAGGTGATAAATGTAGAACCTAATTGTTCTTATTTAGAAACAGTGGTAGCCAGACTTATATTAGGAGCAGCATGTATGGCATTTAGAATGGAATTCTGCTGGGCCCAGGTACCTGCTGATAGCAGCAAGAAAGGGTTGGAAACACACAGCAGAAAGAAAGAACGAGACAGAAGGAAAGAAAGAAACAGAAGAGAGGGAAAGGCAGGGAAGAAAGGAGAAAGGAAAGGAAGAAGGGAGGAGAAAGGAAAGGAAAGAGAAACTTAAGAAACCAGGAAAGCTTAGCAATTTGGGGTCCTTCATTGCCAGCAGCAGTTGTCATTTAGATTAAGCATCAAATGTGGCTGGGGATGGGGGAATACACAGGATCTCTCCAAAATGCTCTCCAGGAGACTGCGAGGTCAAAACTACTTTTATATATTACTAAGATACTGCATGCCTTATTCACTCTCATTTTCCATGAGTATGCAGTGTGTAAAAGGATCCTAGATCAAAAAGTTTCAGAATGCCTGAAATAGTGATAAACTGCCCAGCACCCCAGAGCTCTGACATCAGTGTGTGAGAACAAAGCAGTGTCATGAATTTTCAAATATAAATCACTGCTGCAGGCCTTGGCAAGCTCTTGAGTGCCCCACAGTGTCTGCCTTGTGAGTGGGGAGTAGTGTGTGTGTGTGTGTGTGTGTGTGTGTGTGTGTGTGTGTGTGACAGAGAGGTTGTCCACTAGGACAATATTACATTTTTCCTACCCCCCCAAAGTAGTCCACCCTGGCACATAACTAGTGCTCAGTAAATGCTTTAAAACGAAGTTAACTGATATTTGGTGTTTCCCTGAGGGTGCTGGACAGGTTCATGATTCTGTTTGAAGATTCCTTCCAAACAGCGGAAGGTTGGCTGGAACAAGTTTGAACAGTTTCCTGCTCTGAAGAGGGGAGCCTGCCCATCCAGAACCCTGGCTTCTGTGGCTCCTAGTGGGCTCAGGCCCTGGGGACAACAGATCTCCAGGCTCCTTTCGGGGTTAGTAGTACCCCGTGAAGTTGGACAGACCAGCAGCTCTAGGAATGATCAGTCTGGGGGTCGAAACTGTGAGACTGTCCCGTAGCCCCCCTCAGCCTCAGTGGCATCTCCTGGGAAATGGGTATTCTAGTCGGACTCCTCACTTTCCTTTTCTGACAGGAAATTGGTCAGAAGGCCACCAGCTCTATGCCCAGCAGCAGGGAGCACCCATGAGGCCAGCACTGCTGTTGAATCATCAGCCTTTGGCCCATTTTCCACCAGTCGGGGTGATGCTGGAATGCCATGGAGAGACAGCCATGTCTTCAGGTTTTCCCAGGAGTCCCACTGTCTATACCAGTGGTGGCAAACCTACAGCATGTATGCTGCAGGTGGGCTCTTCGTTATCATTGAAAGCTCTAACAGGTTTGCCATCACTGATCTATACAGAAGACTTCTGTGGAAAAGAAAGTCCAAGCATGGTCACCTGTCCATCCCTTCTCCGTGGAACACACATAGGAGGCCCCGCGCTGGGCAGGCCCCACTCCACACACTGAGTTGGCAAGATCCGCAGTCCAACCCCACCTCCCGGAGCTTTCATCCCCGCCAAGGGAGGACACTGGGCCGTCAGCACGGCGCACATCAGCAGAGGGAAGTCCAGGTGACAGCAAGACAGGCTGGCTCACAGGGGGCTAGCTCTGCTCTGAGCCAGCCATGCTCTGCTGTCATGGACGTGCATTAGCCCCCTTCACAGGGGAGGAAAAGGAGTCACCGTCCAGTTATTTAACTTGCCAAACATCCCAGCCCTGATAAATGATGGAGCCTGAGCTTGAATTTGGTTCCAGGGTGGCTTCTCCCAGGCAGAAAGTGTTAGCCCCTTGTTCACGTCACAGACCCTGTGGGTCATGGCGGATGCTCCCTGCTTCCTCGGGGCCGGGGTGGGGAGAAGCACACAGAGATGAGGGTCACGGCTGCTGTGGGCATCCTGGCCCTTCTGCTTACTCCCATGTAACTCAGCAAAGTTGGTTACCTCCTCTCAGCCTTACTTTATTTAAAAAGTAGGGGTGATCTTGGGACCTACCTCCAAACTTATCAGTGTGATCCAGTATAATGCTACAAGGCAACATTATTCCACGGTTAAGAGAATAAGATGAGAAGAGCAGATGCGGTTGAGACTGTTAGCTGCGTGTCCTTGGAGAAGTCATTTAATTTCCCTGAGCCTTGGTTTAACCCTCCTCGGACTTAATAAACTGTTACATGCTAGATTTGAATGATACAAGAAGTAGGGTTAGGGTTAGGGTGGCTTAACAGCACTGATGGTAATTGCTGAACACAGGTTAGCTTTTATTACCGTGCACCAAAGATTGATAAATCACAAAGTAGGATGATGCTATTACTGTGATGAAGTTGGCCTTTGGCTCTGAGGCGAACCAAGTCCCAAGTTACTGTCTGGGACAGGGAGACATCAGTGACATCATGGTCTTGGCACGCTCCAGTCTTTAAAGGACTCTGTGGTCTAGGATCTTGAAACTGCATTATCCTGGGTCTAGGAGAAATGGAGAATCTCAGGTCCCACGCAAGTAGGTGGGGTAGAATTTGCATCTTGGCAAGATCCCCAGGTAGTTCCTGTGCACGCTCGGGTGTGTGAAGCGTTGGTATAAACATGGAGAAAATGCAATGACCATTTGGGCTGTGGCACAGGAAGGGTTAATGTTTAGTTCGGCTCTGGCCGAGGCACCGGAAACAGAAGGTTGCAGAGATTGAAGCATATGAGCTGATGGGACAGGAAGGCTCCCTTCCTGCCTGTGTCCTGGACAGCGGGGACTCCGACCTGAGACCTGCATGGAGCCGCCTGGGCTTGGAGTTACCAGGGTGAATCTGCAGAGGTCCAGCCTTCCGGCCACAGCCATCTGAGGTCCGAGGCAGAGTGGGAAGGCCAGAGGAATGGCACAGGGCTGTGAGCAGCACCGTCCCACAGGAGGCTGGTGGCCAGCACTGGGACAGCTGTGTGAGCGCCCTTGTGTCTCCCTGGCACACCAGGCCTCTGGCCCCTGCAGTGGGTAGGGAGGGCTGCGTCCTGGACCCAGAGCCATGACTGTGCCCTGGCCTTCCTCCCCAGTGCTGGAGCAGCTGCTCCCAGAGCTCACTGGGCTGCTCAGCCTCCTGGACAACGAGGACCTCAGCGACAGCACCCTGGAGAAGAAGATGGCGGTGGCCTCCATCCTGCAGAGTCTGCAGCCCCTCCCAGGTGAGCCCCAGAAAGCCCTGCTCACAGGGACAGCAGAATCTCCCTTGACATCTCCCTTCAAGACATGACAGTATCCCCAGGCCTAGGAAGGGGGTCATCTGAGCCTCGTACTTTGGTGAGTTCTGTGCATCCTGGCCCAGTGTCCTCCTCCCAACAACACTAGGCTCCCAGGCATCCCTTTGCTCGGAGACGGAGACCTTTAGCCACAGTGTAAACATGAAAGCCAAGTGTGACAAACAGTGAAATAATAGGACATGAGTATGCTTTGCAGACTAAGTGCTGAGTTCATGTGGCACAGACGTGGTCTCTCCGCTCCTCACTGGAGTGTGTCTCTTCCTTCCTCCCAGCAAAGGAAGTATCCTACCTGTACGTGAACACTGCAGACCTCCACTCGGGGCCCAGCTTCGTGGAGTCCCTCTTTGAAGAGTTTGGTAAGCAGCACCTGCTGACCTCAGCCACGAAGGCATCTCCCTCCGTGTGTGTGCTTCAGTGTCTGCGGGTTGGTTGGGCCCGGCTCTAACATTGGGTCATTAAGTCACTCTGAGTTCTCTGGGCCCTGCCAGCTCTGAAAGTATAATCAGAATCCGCAGTTACAGGAAGTCATCCCCAAGATTTGGGGAACAGTAGGGACGGATCTGGGAGCCAAAGGGTTATCCCACCAGCCGTCGCTGGCCAGCAGCCAGGGCTGCCTGGAACCCCGGCTGAGCCGTCCAGCCCCTCAGCAGCAATCAGAACCGGGACAGAGGAGCAGTGGCCGCCTGGGACGGGCAGCAGCCTGGGCAAGATGTGGGAGAGTCCTCGCCGTCCCGGCTCCACCCCGCAGGAAGAGAGCCCTGTTCGCCACAGGGAGAAAGCTGCAGTGGAGGTCCCTGGGCAGTCTGGGGACCGACAGACTCAAGGGAAACACTGTGCCTTCGTTATACCACCCTCGAAAACCTCTGAAGCACCATACAGAATTACATTTGATCTTCTCGGTAATCCTTGAAGATAGACGAGGCCAGGCTTAGCATGGTTGATGAAGCCGCGTACCCAGGTCACCCGTGGAGGAGGTGGTAGCACCCAGCTCACATGCAGACCCCCAGAGCCCAGCCCAGCCCTCCCCACCCTCTCTTATACTCATCCTTGGCCCTCTCTGCCTGACCGCCCTCTGTAGACTGTGACCTGAGCGACCTCCAGGACATGCCAGAGGATGACGGGGAAGCCAGCAAAGGGATGAGCCCCGAGCCAGTGAAGAGCCCATCTCCGAGAACTGTGAGTGAAGGCCGAACTCAGGCTTGCTCAGGGCCTCCGCACCTCTCTTCATAGCAGCAGAGACCCTCCTGGCTGCCCAGTACCCTGTTCCCTCCCTCAGGTGTCATTAAGGGCAGAAATCACACTGTCAGCATTTCAGTAGCCTGTAACAGCACACTTGTTGTGTTCTGTGTAGCAGGAAGGATGTGAACTGGTTTGTCCCTTAGGCCCAAAGAACAGTACCTCCCGACCTCAGGTTGCATACACAGGTAATGGGGAAAGCTCTGGGCCAGAGGTTGGGCGCCCTCTGCCCTCCTCTCTCCTCTGCTGCGCGGCTTTGGGAAAATCACTTCCCTTCTCAGGGCCTGAGATTTTCACCTATGAAATGAGGAATTGGACCAGATCTAGAATTCCCAGCCTTGGAGTCACAGACTTAGAGGCAAACATTGTCTGTCGGCTGCACAAATGACTGTCATTGGCACCAAGCGTAGAGAACAGTCTATGTCCTTTACATGCATACAGCAGCTAAGTGAGCCTGACAGGATCGTTACCCTATTTCACAGAACAAGGAAGCTGAGGTTCAGAAAGGGTAAGTGATACGCTGATGTCCCACAACTAGTAAGTGACAGAATTTAGCTAGAAAGCTACAGTTCCCCTAACCCCAAAGCCTAAGCGCTTCACTGCGGGGTGATTTGACCGCACTGCCACCTACCTCGTGCTTCCCGCTCCTGCTGCTCCTCGTGCACACATAGATGTGGTGGCCGTGTATCGCAGAACTCATGGTAGTTTTTGATAATTCTGCATGTACTCAATCAAAAGTATGACTGTTGTGTTGTTGCAGTCCACAAAACTTTCAGACATTACAGAGGAGCTTCGGTGCCTAAAAATTGGGCAAAAAAGCACAGGACAAATATGCCCTAGAGTTTTACCAGCTTTGTGACTCTATTAAAAGTTACAGTTTTACATTCAGACAGCCACCTGCTCCTCTCTGCCAGTCTGCTTTCCTCCTGCTTCCCGGCCTTGTCAGTCTCACACACCTTCTTTGTCCCCTGCAGGCAGCCACCCTGCCCCCACCACTGCCCAACAAGCCCCCTCCTGAGGACTACTATGAGGAGGCCCTTCCTCTGGGACCCGGCAAGTCCCCGGAGTATATCAGCTCCCACAGTAAGTTCTGGTGCCCCGGGGTCACAGGCGTCTCCTCCCTGAAAAGCCCATTCGAGCTGCTCCGGGTCCTGTGGGGACTGGAACGCCACGCCCGGCACCTGCCCCAGATGTCCCCATTCCTGAGGAGGGGCTCCCCGAGCTCCTGACCTCATCACTGCCAGCCCGGATGGACCGCAGAGCATGGCCCCGAGTCCGGGAGCTTGGGTACTAGTCCTAGTTCTGTGTGGCCTTGTACAGTCCCCTTCCTTCTCTGGACCTCTGCTCCTCTACCCTTAAAGCAAGAGGCATGAAGCACACTCTCGAAATGTGCTAGGATGCAGGCAGGGTGGTGCCGCACAAGGAAAGTGCTGCTCACCCACCACTCACTTCCGCAGGGGGCGAGATCATTTGTGTTTCAGCAGAATCCCATCTTCTGGGTGGGTTAGGTGACCAAATCAGCAGGTAAATCGGCAGGTCTAAAGCAGAGGTCCTCAGAATCCCCAAGGATTTGTTTTGTTTTGCTCTGTTTTGGGTACATTTTAGATGCATATAATAACATTCATCCTAAGGATTTGTGCTCATACATGATATTTCTTACTTCTTTTTTTCCCCTTCCTCTCCCCTCCTTTCAATCCTTCTTTCCCCTCCTTATTTACAACAGCTTTTTTTCCACATTTTTTGCTTCTATTCTTTTTTCTTGTCCCTCCTTTCCTTCCCCCCCTTTTTCCTCTTTCCATTTGAACAATTTCTTCCATTTTCCCAATATATATTATATATTTTGTTCCTTATTTACACTTTCAGTTTCTCATACTAGAGAAACAATGTAGTATGTAAATGTGTGTCTGATCTATATCACTTAAGAGTATGGTCTCAAGGTGCATCCGTTTACCTAGAAATATCTCAAGTTTATCCTTCTTCTTGGCAGAGTAGTACTCCATTGTATAAAAAAAAACATCCTTTTTATCCATTCATCAGTTGATGGACATTTGGGCTGTTTCCAAGATTTAGCTGTTACAAACTGTGCTGCTATAAACATGGGTATACGTATGTCACTGTGGTATGATGCTTTTAATCTTTCGGAAAAATACCAAGAAGGGGAATAGCTAGATCAAATGGAACTTCTACTTTTAATTTTTTGAGGAATCTCCACACTGATTTCCACAGTGGTTGAACCTGTCTACATTCCTGCCAGCAGTGGAGAAGGGCTCCTTTTTCAACATAGCCCCTTCAGCATATGTTATTGGTTGATTTCTTGATAATAGCCATTCTTTCTAGAGTGAGATGGAATTTCAGTGTTGTTTTAAAAATGGCCATAGTTCCACAATTGTTATACAGATTCGGTGCAGTCCTAATCAAAATAGCAATAGCATGCCTCACAGAACTAGAGAAAACAACCCTAAAATTCATTTAGAACCAGAAGAGACCTAGAATAGCAAAAGCAATTCTGAGCAACAACAAAGCAGGCAGTATCACAATCCCTGACCTGAAATTATATTACAAAGCTGTGATAAAAACAGCATGGTACTGGCAAAAAACAAAACAAATCTGTTCCATCAACTGAGGATCAATGGAACAGATTAGGAGGTGCAGAAACAACTCCAAACACCTCAGCCACCTTATCTTTAACAAAGGGGCCAAACGCCTTCACTGGAAGAAAGATGGCCTCTTTAATAAATGGTGCTGGAAAAAGTGGCTTTCCACATGCTGAAGATTAAAACTAGACCCATGTCTTTCACCGTGCACGAAACTAAAATCAAAATGCATCAGAGATCTAAATATTAAAACAGAAACAGTAAATCTGCTGGAAGAAAGAATAGGTAGAACTCTTGAAGACATGGTTGTAGGCAGAGACTCTATAAACAAAACTCTGATCACCCAGGAAATATCACAAAGAATCAACAACTAAGATCTCATTAAAAAGCTTTTGCACAGTAAACAAAACCACCAACAGAATGAAGAAACAACCCACAGAGTGGGAAAAATTTTTTGCCAGCTGTTCCTCAGACAAATAATATCCAGAATATATAAAGAACTCAAAAAAATCAAACCTCCTAAATTTAAAGACCCAATCCAAAAATGGGCATCTGAAATGAATAGACACTTCAGGGAGGAAGTAGAAATGGCAAATAAATACATGAAAAAATATTCAACATCAGTGGTCCCCAGGGATTTGTAAGACAGTAAACACATCTCTTTAAAAATTTTATGTGAAGCCCGGCATGACGGTGTACGCCTATAATCCGAGCACTCAGGAGGCTGAGATAGGAGGATAGCCTGGAGTTTGAGAGCACCCTGGACTACGTAGTGAATTCAAGACCAACCTCAACTACATGGTGAGACCCTGTCTCAAAAAAAACTTCTATGTGAATATTTTATAGTATTTATAAATAATAGCATATACTTGACTGTAGTTTATATTTACATATATAATTTATACATAAATGTACATATTTTTGCTAATAAGTGGACTCAGTAAAATTACTTAGAAGGCACTAGGACAGATTACCTTTGGAAGTCTCTTAGTATTGGCAAAAGAGTTCTTGCTCTTTCCTCTATTTCTCCCAGCATAGTGACAGGTGTCTCCTTCTTTGAGGGTCAGCTAAAGTCACTTTCTTGAATATGAGGACTTAACATTACATACCATGCTGTGGATTTTGGACAGCCCAGCATGCATAGCTGAATTTGTATACCATAATGTTAGTGCATGGCTGTCCTGTCATCCATCAGCGCAGCCGAATGTTCTCCAGCCAACTAAATATAAATAAAACAGGCACATGTAGATCAGAAATGAATTCCAAGGTATGGTCATTTTAAATATCAAACACACAACGTTGCATATAAGATGATTCTATTTTTTTAATATATTCACACATACTTGTGCATTCATTTTAATAATTTTTCTAGGATGTGCAAGAAACGATCAGCAGGATTTTCCTGTAGGAAATAAACAGGAATCCAGGTGCAGGGGCAGCTCTGTGGTAGAGCACTCGCATAGTATGTTTGAGGCCATGGGTTCCGTCCCCAGCATGTCAACAATAGCAGATGAGCCAGATGCATGATTTGAGAAATACACATTTTAGGTAAGCCCGGCGTGGTGGTGCACATTGGAACCCCAGCTACTCGGGAAGCTAAGGCAGAAAGATCTTTTGAGCCCAGGAGACTGAGACTAACCTGGGCAACATAGCAAGACCGCATCTCAAAGAGAAATCTGGGTGAAGGGAATATATTCTTCCATTCATAAGCTTTTGTACTGCTTGTGTTTTGTACCACAAGCAAATATTTTTATTGGCCATTTTCACTATTTTAGAATGCTCTAACCAGTAGCATCTCTTAAATTTAGTGTTGCACAGCCATCTCTACTGTCTCATTCCCAAACATTTTCATCACCCAAAAAGGAAGCTGTACCAACAAACACTCCCCACTCCCCCACCATCACCCAAACCCTCTCAGTCACCACCAGTCTGCTTTCATCAATATGGATTTACCTATTCTGGACACTTTGCATCAATGGAGTCATATAATATGTGGCCTTTTGCATCTGGCTTCCTTCACTTAGCATAATGTTTACAAGGTTCATTCCTATTGTAGCACGTTTCATAGCTGAAGAGTATCCTGTTGTATGAAGATACCACAGTGTGTTCATCCATCCATCCATCACCTGATGGACATTCGGGTTGTCTCCACCCTTGGGCAGTGGTGGGGTTGGACCACATGACCTGTGGCCCTCTGAGGCCTTGAGAGTCCAGATTCTGTGGCTCTGCAAGCAATTGTTTTCATCCATGCAAGGGCAGGGAAGGAAAGAGGGGGCGAGGTGCTCTGGGCTGCAAGCTCAGGTCAGCCACTTGAAGTCCTTGGCGAGAGGATAATCCTCCAGCATCCTAGAGAGCTGACTTCTCTCTCACACAAGGCCAGGAAATCCCCTCCTGGGAGCAGCGGGGATCCTCGGGCAGGAGAAAAGGGAGGACCTCAGGAAGGGCGGGGGGCCTTGTAGGGGAGTGTCCTTCCTCTCGCAGAGTCCAGCCCACCAGGTGTTGGAGTGCTTTCCCCTGTGTCCCCTCCCTCTTCCCCACTGCATACTTTCTTCATCCCATTCCTCTCTCCAGACACCCCCCAGCCCACCTCACTGGGAGGGTGGCCAGCGTCTGATCCCTCAGAGGGCCTGCTGGTGAAGGCAGCCTCTGAGCCTTACTTAGGACGTAGAATTGAATGCCTCAGCCACTGCGAATTTCAGCACTGCTGTCCTCAGGAAACAGATGGTCAGGAGGGGCTTGGGGGCCCGGGGCAGAGCTCTGAAGAACAGTGTGTTGGGAGCTGGACTGGGGGAAGGAGGGCTTCCTGGAGGAGGGGCTGTGCCTCCATCCCCTGAGCTGATGAGCACATTTCCGATCCAGGCTCTGTCAGGGGCAGACTGTGTGGGGCTTGTTTCCTCATCTATAAAATGGGCTGAGCGAACCTCCCTAGTTAGTAGGGATCAAAGGAGACAATAATAATAGCTGGTGTTTGTCCCACACATTCTTTGCACTGGGCACCATGTTAAGAGTTCAGGTGTACCATACCACTAGCAGCCCAAGGAGAGACCCATTCACTTCACAGGTTGAAATGCAGGAAAATTCTGTGTTCTTTCCAAGGTCACGTACTGGATGGTAGAGCTCGGCCTTGAGCTCAACTCTGGTCAAGCTGATGTCCCATGTTCCTCACCAACCACAGTTCCAAGCTTCAGGAGCTGTCTACATCAAAATAACCTTAGGCATTTTCAAAAGGAATTTTTAATTAAATTTGTTCCAATTCATTAGAATTCAACGTATTTTCCATTTTTATGTACATTTAGAATTTTCCTGTCAAATAGTTTTTTCCAGGGCAGATTCCTCAACCCAGCTCACCACAGTGAACCCAAATGCCTGGAGATGCAGCCCAGGGATCTGCATCCTGAGGCAGCCCCAGGGGAACTGGGTGCAGAGTGCAGTGTGAGATGCCTGCTGACCTCTGCACAGTGCTCCGAGGCCTCCCAGCACCAATGAGAATGCACCCTCAGAACTCACCACAGAAGTCATTCCTGCAAGCAGTATTATTATCTGTCCAGTTCTCCGTAGTCCCAGAGGCTTGGAAGGAAGATTGCTGTACATATTGAGAGTGTACATATCAGGAAGGGCTGAGGTGGGAGAAGATGAGGTGAGGGCAGGGTGGCGGGGAAGTCTGAGCCCACACAGCTGGTACAGCACTCTCTGAAGTGCAGGGTTTAGAGCTGTGACCAAAACACACACGCGTGCGCACACACACACACACACACAGTGGGGTCACTGAGGAAGGTCTAACCACTCACCACCTACAAGGTCAGAGGAAAGATACTCGAGCTGCGTCTTGATGTATGAGTAGGAGTTTTCTGGTAGAAGTTAAGAGGGTACGGGAAACAGCATGATCACAGGCCTGGAGGTGTGGCAGGGCCCAGCAGGGCAGTTGGTGCCAGGGGCAGAGAGGGCATGTGGAGAACCGGAGCAGACTAGATACAGAGATAAGTCCCCACAGCCTGTTGCAGCTGCCCTGAGCTCCCTGACTCTTCCCTGGAGGGGGCATGCTCTCCAGGGCCTTCCCAACCCTGCCCCAAAAGTCTGCCCTCATTTCTGCAGCTCTACTCTTTCTGACCACAGACGGCAGCAGCCCAGCCCATTCGATTGTGGATGGCTACTATGAGGACGCAGACAGCAGCTACCCCACCACCAGGATGAACGGCGAGCTGAAGCACTCCTGTAAGTGCCGGTGTGTTCACACGAGTTCTGTCCTCGGTGAGGGCCAGCCTCAGCTCGCTTGCACCATCACCCCCACCCAGGCGGTGGCCACCAGAGAGGCCCCAAAGCCCTTGTTTAGGGCGACCCCAGGATTCAGCGGAAAGACCCTTGGAATGACAGCCGGGAGTCTGGAGTTGTGGCTTGGGCCTCTGACTTGTGGGGACTGGTCTCGGGGCATCTGGTTTCCCTGTCTCTAGAGGGGCTTGCTGGGAAGTCCCGAGGCGGAGGCTGCACAGGTGATGGGGTAATAGCAGGCGTTTATTTCATTGACCCCTTACCAATGCCAGACATGTGGCTAAACATTCTCCATGGCTTGGGGTTTGGGTAGCAGAGGAAGTGTAGGTACTGTTGTTTATTATGATCACTTACTGATGAGAGAACCAGAGCTCTGTAAAGGGAAGTCACTGAGCTCACAAAGGGATGGTAAATCTAAACTGTAGTGCCCTGTGTGAGGGCCAGCATCGTGCCTTGTGCCCCCTCAAGTGGTCTCAGGACCTCAGAGCAGGGCTGTCTGGAGGGATAAGAAGAGGTTTCCCTGGGGACGGCAGTGACAGGTCCTTTCCCACGGCGCCTGCAGACAACGACTCCGACGCGATGAGCAGCTCCTACGAGTCCTACGATGAGGAGGAGGAGGAAGGCAAGGGCCCGCTGCCCAGGCACCAGTGGCCCTCAGAGGAGGCCTCTATACATCTAGTGAGGGACTGCAGGATATGTGCCTTCCTGCTGCGGAAAAAGCGCTTCGGGCAGTGGGCCAAGCAGCTGACCGTCATCAAGGAGGACCAGCTCCTGGTGAGTGGCCTCACATGGACCTGCTCCGGGTGCGTCCCCTGTGCCTGCAGATGTGCCTGTCTCGGCCTGCTGTGTCTGAGCTGGCTATGTGTACAGAATCTCAAAGACCAGCACTTCCTAGATCAGGGTCCTCCTGCTCCAGCAGGATTCACACACACATGCATGCGCACACAGGACCCTTAAAGAGCTGACCCAGGCTTACCAAGATTGTTGTGGTTTGTTTTTTCCAGAGAACAGTTTTTCTCACTTTAAAACACGGTTTGCCATTTTTCATTATAGAAGTTAATGTGCTGATTTATAAAACTAGAGGAAAACAAACTGAAAAGTGATTTTTTAAAACACCCATAATCCCATTGGCCAGAAGACGATCACTGTGAAGTTTGGTGCGCCTCTTTCCACCCTCATTTCCATACACCTGTCTTTTGTGTAACTAACCCCTACAGCACTCACTAGTATATAACTTGCTTATGGTAAAGAAATATTAATTCACCATCTCTCATCACTGTCATTTCATAAAATAAAATACACCCTTAAGGTGTAAAGTAAGAGAATAAATATAATCTTCAAAAATAGTAATAGTCCCCCCCAAGAAAATGTTGTCAAGCCTTGCTCAACATGCATGCCTTTGAGACAAGATCTCGCTGTGGGCCAGTGAGAACTTGTCCCGGCCCAGCACCAGTCCAAGGGTCCTGGCTGACTGTTTCCACTATTTGTGTCTTTTCTGTTGTGCTTTACTTAGTACAGTGTCCTCACTGCCAGCACAGTATCAACAAAGTGGTGATACAGGCAGTCCAGACCTCCAAGGGAAAGCTTTAATAACTCACACATCTATAATCCCAGACCTGGGAGGCTGAGGCAGAAGGATCAAAAGTTTGAGCCCATCCAGGCAATTTAGCAACTTAGTGAGACCCTGTATCAAAGTTTAAAAATAAAAAGAAAGACAGTAAACATTCTCACGAAGGCTGATGGTTACTGTGGGTTGTTTGTAGATGTTTCTTTTTCTTTTTGTTGTTTTGTCTGTTTTGTTTTGTTTTTTGACAGGCTCTCAAAAAATCTGACCTTGAACTGACTATGGCCTTGACCTTGAACTCACTATGTACCCAGGCTGGCCTCAAATTCGTGGCAGTCCTCCTGCCTCAGCCTCCCAAGTGCCAGGATTATAGGCTGTAGATGTTTCTTAAGGAAGATTCCTTCCCCCTCATTCTTAGTGTGCTAAGAGTTTATATCACAGATGGATGCTAAATTTTATCAAATGCTTTTATCTGCCTCCACTGAACTGTGTCATTTTTCTCCTTTTTCGTGTTAACATGATGAATTACATGGCTGATTTTTTTTAAAACCACCCTTGTTTTCCTAGACCAAGCCCCACTTAGTCTTGATGTGGTGTGCTTTTTATATATGTCTGGATTCTATCTGCCAGTATTTTGTTTAGGGCTTTTGCAAGTATAAGACAAACCAGCCTATAATTTTCCTTTCTTGTGAGGTCATTGTCAGGCTGTGGCATCAAGGTGACATGTCTCATGAGAAGTGAGAATGAGCATTGATAAAGTGCTGACTCCCCAAGGCCAGCCCTCTGCCTCTGCTGGAATTCTCTCCCTCAGCCCGGCCAGGCGGCCTTCTCGCCTGGCTTCCTGCTTCCCAAGCAGCCCACTTCTCTGGGTCTTCGGCCTGCCTGGTCTTCCGCGTATTGTGTTGCAGTCTGCCTTTCCTCACAGGCAGCTGTGCCTGAAGATCCCCTAAGTAAGCTGTCCCCTCTTGGGCTTCCTAGTGGTCCTCATGCAGCGCCACGGAGGGCCAGTGGGGAGGTCGTTGTGGGCTAGATCAGGCTTCCCAGAGCTTTGCTGTGCGGCGTCTCTCCCTCCACTACACTTACTCCAGAAGGCCCTGGCCCCTTCTCTCGCTGTCCAGTGTTACAAAAGCTCCAAGGACCGGCAGCCGCATCTGAGGCTGGCGCTGGATATCTGCAGTGTCATCTATGTGCCCAAGGACAGCAGGCACAAGAGGCATGAGCTGCGCTTCTCCCAGGGTGCCACCGAGGTCTTGGTGCTGGCCCTGCAGAGCCGGGAGCAGGCTGAGGAGTGGCTGAAGGTACGTGGGTCTGTGTGTGGGGTCTGGCTTCCGGGCCTCCCTCCCTTCCTCTCTGTCCCAGACTGGTCCTCAGTGGGGCCAGGTCCTGTCCCTGGAAAAACCACACCCTGCTTGGGGGAGGTGGGATCAGTGCCTGAGCCCAGGGACCTTACACGTGGCTGGGCCTTGGATACCTGCAGGCGACAGACTTCGTGCTGGAGGCCTGCATCCCTTCTAGTTACTTGAATCCCCTTTCTGACACCCCTACTGTAGGCAAGTCCAGCCTACCATGCTACATTTCCTGGAAGGGGGAGCATAATATCTATAAAGGAGGCTGACTTTATCATTAAACAAGTTAGTCCTTGGAGTTCGGGCTTTAGCCTGGTGGTAGAGCCCTTGCCTTGCAAGCACAAAGCCCTGAGTTCGATCCCCAGCACCGCCCCCCAAAAAAGTTAGTCCTTAAAAAAAGGAACAATCCTTTCTCATTACGATCTTCCAATAGGCACCTGTGGTCCAACTTCTGCACCTCTGTGACCCCACAGAACAATGTGAGTTAGCACATATCAAGCACTTACTTAGTGCCGTGTATTGTGCTGAGAGCTTTATGTCCTGTGACTTCATTTACCCTTCACAATAGGGCTATGATTGTTTCCATTTTACAGAAGAGGAAACTGAGTCATGGAGAACTCATGTGATCTGCCAAAGGTCATACAACCAAGTGTTTCGGGCCAGGATTTGATGCTAAGAAGTAAATCTATCCCAAAACACAGGCACAGTGCCACGGTGATGATGAGGAAAGATGGTGGTGGTGCGCGTGGCTCTGTGTTCTGCAGATGACTTCACTTCTTCGTGCCTCTGTTTCCTTGTCTGTAAAATGGTTCTCACATTCTGGAGAGCACTCGGCACAGTGCCTGCCAGGCCCTGTCTAGTAACTGCCAGTGATTCCTGATGCGGTAGTAGCGATGCCCCCTCCCCACCAGACCTCTGGCCCTGCACCCACCACTGCAGTGCAGCCGAGCATCTCCTTCCCCCACTTCCTTCCTAATAACCAGCTCTCCCATGGAAGTCTGGCCTTCTTCATTACTGCATTGTCTCGGGAGGGGAGGAAGGGAAAGAACCTGCCTGCTGGGGGAGCCTCTGCCTCCAGGGCTGACGGGTCCGAGGCAGGGGCCCTAAGCCAGGAGTTAGGAGGCTTGCCTGACCTCTTATCCTGGGGGCCACGAGCCCGGGGGTCAGAGTGGGCAGCCACACCGCTAGCATTTGATCTCCCGCTCTGCTGCCCTCTGACAGGTAGTCACCTCTCCAAGCCCCGTCATCTCGGATGTAACTTGGGGATCACAGGCTGCTGTGGCTGAGCACCAAACGGTGGCGGTCATTATGTTGTGGGCTGCATGGCTGTTGCTGTAGCCTTTGAAACTCGGCTTCCATGGCACTGAAAAGGGGATGATGGTCCTGGGCTGCCCCACTCATGGTCACAGAAGCGGGGCCCTCACTCTTACGAGGCTTTCCGGTTTACATCACCCTCCACACCCATGATCTCACTGCCCTTAGACCACTCCAGCAGAGGGCCAGCCTTCTCGTGTGGCAGATGTGGAAACTGAGACCCGATGTGAGGAAGTGGCTTTCCCAAGACCACTTCTCCGTCCCTAGCTGTGTATCTTTTCAGTCCAAGGGACAGATAGAAGAGAAAGCCTTTTCAGGCCCTGATGTTCTCCGTACTGGTTCAGAAGGCCATCTCAGCCTCTGGTAACCCCAGTCCCTCTGTACAACAATCCTGGTTTGCACGGACCCCAGGCCTTTTTTGCCTCTGGAGCTTCCCTGCCCGCCTCTTCCCAGCTGCATGTCCTCTCACAGGTCATCCGTGAGGTCAGCAAGCCCATCGGAGGAGTGGAAGGAGTGGAGGCCCCCAGATCCCCAGTCCTCCTGTGCAAGCTGGACCTGGACAAGGTACATCTGTCTGCATCGGTCCCCTGGTCGGGCCTTGAGCACTTGGCACAGGCCCCGTCCTGGGGAAGCTCACAGGCTGGGGTAAAGCCAGGCCCCCACCATGATGTTACACAAGCTACAGGTACCCAGTAGAGAGCAGGCACAACAGCAAGTGCTCAATAATTGCTTGCTGCACTCAGGGATGCATGAATAAATATCTGTGTTCAAGGTGCAGTACAAGCAGCAAAGGAGCAGCTCACCCTGCCAGGATGGGAAGAGGTCATGTTTGAACTGTACCGTGAAATCTAAGTTGAAATTTACACATCAGCAAGGAAAATGCCTGCTTGGAACATGAGCAGAGCAGTCACTGGCCATTTGGTCAGGCCTTGGGCAGACACATACCAGTGCTCACTTTGCCAATGCTGTGGGTAACAAAGGGACTCAGACCTAAAATCATCGCTTTAAGGACACGACAGAAGGGTTGTACACTGTACTGCACACTGGCATTTATAGACTGTGACTATGCCCGGCATTGTTCCAAATGCTCACGCGTATTAACTCACTTCATTTCTGTGACAACTTGTGCAGTAGGTACATTTTCAGATGCAAAAGCTGCAGCAGAGAGAGATTTACACCCAATGTCACCTAGTAAATAAGAAAGAGAGCTAGGGTTCAAACCCAAACAGGCTAGCACCTGAGGTCTCTGCCGTCTCAGTGCAGAGCCCGGAGCCTCCACTGGACAAGTACTTAGGATCTGCCCTTGCCAGGCACAGCACAGGCCCTGAAATACAATCCCAGTAGAAACACACTGCACTCACATCACAGCACCTACACCCAGTGGGCGGCAGCTGTAAGTCAAATACCATAATCGCACTGACTGACAAACACCAGACTGGCTAAGTGCTAGGAAGGCCAAGTACCGGGTTCCCTGCTAGTGTGTACCAGGGTCCTGCTCCTGTCTAGAGATACAGGAGAGTTCCCCCAGGAAGTGACTTCAGATGAGGATGAAAATTAGCAAAAAAGAGGAGGGAAAAGTCATTCCAAGCAGAGAAAAGAGGCACTGGTGCAGAAAAAAGCATGGGATTGGCTGGGAGACAAGGGGAAACCTGTTAGCCTTTTTCAAATGCTCCTGGATAGCGTCAGTGAAGGGACCAGGAACTCAGGCTGGCTGGAGGGAAGTGGGTGCCTGTGATGAGCCCTAGAGCAGGGCTAGGTTAAGCAGTGCATGCTGTGGTGCAGTTTGAAGGATGTGCAGCCAGACAGAAGCGGTAAGCTCGTGCATCCAAGTTCTCCTACGGGGAGGGCAGCTGAAATGCTTATGGTGGGGTAGGAGTGGGGCTGGGGATGTGGGTTGTGTCTCCCTGGAATTGTGGGGTCGAAATGTCATCATCACTGGGTTAGTTCCAGAATGCCTACAGCATTCCATTGTATTTGCTTTCTGTCTTCGTGGAAATCTTCCCGTCTGCACACCATTGCAGAATGAACAGAACCGTAACTTCTCCTTCACAATATACAAATGATTCTTCATACTTTTGACAGCTGTATCCCATCTGTGACAGTTGCCATTCTTCCAGCTGTTGGAAATTGCAGATAGCACATGACCTCTGCTGTCCTCCTTCCCCCGACCTGGTACCAAGGTTATCACACAGCAGTCCTGGGCCTGCAGGTCTGGGGTTCCTCGGCAGCGCAGGCTTAGGCACTCTGCTCTGCAAGTCTGCCTTAAGTGGGTGGGTATCCTTTTCATTCTGGCTTACTTTGGCTGGCACAGTTTAGCTTCATGAAGCAAGAGAACAGCACATCACACAGGTGTGAGAAATGACACAATCTGTTGGCCTCATAATTTATCTGGCCGGCTCCCTAGTACCTCACAGCAGCCTTCTGATATGAGTGTAATTCAGGTGAGAAGACCAAGCCCCAGAAGATGGAAGGATTTTCCCATGTTTCCACAGCTAGTAAGGGTAGCAGAGCCGTATTTCTTCCAGGGTCATTCTGATGACTCTGCTCCACTTCCTGTGCTACCTAAGATGACCTTGAGCTTGTCTGAATGAATGAGTTGTCTAATGTTGGTTTAAAGAGTAAAATTAGTGTTGGCTGACAAAGTTGTGTGTGTGTGTGTGTGTGTGTGTGTGTGTGTCCTTACCATCTTCTTATCTGAGCTGGGATCACAGTGGACCCATGTTCGTCACCAGGTCCTGTAGTGAGTATTTTGAAAATATCTCCTAACTCATCTCTTTCGTCATCCTCACCGTCATCCTGGTCCATCCCCCCTCTGGAGTCTCAGCTTGGCTAGGATGATGCTCTCTCCAGTGGCTCTTTTAGAAAGTTCCCAGTTTTGCCCCCGAGGTCCATCCCCACAATGCCACTGGATCACATTAGCGTCCCACTTAAATGCCCTCCCTGTCACCTGCCATATACAGTGCGAACTCCTAAGGCATTGCTCTCACTGTGTTCAAATTAATTGCCTCACTGCCCAGTTGACTGCAACATGAAGATGCAACCAGGCCTGAGTACTGTCATGCCCCCGTACCTGGCACAGTATCGGGCACGTGATAAGTGCTGACAGTGTTGGTTAACTAATTACCGCGTGCTCAGGGACCTGGGGAAAGACCGAACCAATCAAAGAGTACTTCCTAGAGTTCCTTTTGATGTAAGGCTGTGTGTCTCCTCAGAGGCTGTCCCAAGAGAAGCAGACCTCAGACTCTGACAGCCTGGGCATGGGTGACAGCGGTTCCGCCCTCGGCCGCAGGGAGGCCTGTGAACAGGGTAAGGGCCCGGAGAATGCCCAGGCTGGGAGGGACCAGAGCAGAGTAGACCTGGGTGAGGCTGCCTGACCTGTCTTACCTGGGAGAGCAGGCCAGACCCTGCATGCAAGGGGAAGGGGCTGCAGGAAGGCCAGGGGTAGGTGGAACTAGACACAGTGCCCCTCCCCACCCTGACCCTTCTCTTTGGGGACAGGCAGAGGGAAGAAGAGCAGTTTGGCCGAGTTAAAGGGCTCCATGAGCCGGGCTGCTGGCCGTAAGATCACCCGCATCATCAGCTTCTCCAAGAAGAAGGCCCTGGCTGAGGACTTGCCGGCATCCTCCACTGACGGGGAGTCGCTGTGCTGTGGTGGGTATGGGTATGGGGAGCAGGGGTGCTGGGCTTTCCTTCCAACCCTGTGGGCACAGGCTCCTGGGGCTGAAACCAGGAGGCCCCAGGGCAGGCGACAGAAGCCAGCTCTTGAACGGTGAACCCCCCCATCATCATCCATGCCCAGCACTACTTTGTTCCTGCAAGGCCCTGGCGCTCCACGAAAGGGAAAGCCAGCCAATCCCTGTGTTTCTGTCCTCCTTGTGACCTCAGCCCGACTCTCTGGACCTCAGTTTCTCAGTTTGCCCCTCCGTAAGGAGAGGAGACTAGCTTATTTCATTGCATGTAACATGCCAGGTATATAAGCTACAATCAGCCTTATGAAGGAATCTGGATGAAAATAGTTAAGTACTTTTCAGTATAAATTCAACATAAGTGAATTCAGCATAAGTGAAAAGTGTTTTGGAAAAGATCATTTTTTTCATGTAAATATAGTGTTCCATGTATTGCAACCCCGGACAAAATCATCTATTTTAAGAGGCTCAGGGTGTAGCTCAGTGGTAGAGTGCTTGGCTAACATATGTAAGTCAATCTCAGCACCACAAAAATAAATAAAATGACCATCTATTTTGCATATGCATTAATATTCTGCTGGCCCTAAAAAAGTATAAAAGCAAAAACAGTATGAAAGCACATGACTATGAAAAATATTTTGTAATAAGTAAATCAAGGTATGTTGTGCTTTTTTTTAAAGTTCAAGTCTATTTTAAGAGGAAATGGGATTCTAACCCCATCTATGGTCAGCCGTGTAACTGCCCCTGCGTGCCTTGCTGGTTTTCTAATTTCTTTACCTTGGCTGGATGTTTTTGTTCCCACACGCTGCCGCGAGGGGTCAGCACCATCCGTTATTTTCCATCATTGAGCAATAGTTGAGGTTTGGGGGACAGTTGTGTCTTTTACACGTTTTGTGTAGCAGCTCCTGCCGCCTTCATCGTCTTGGTGTGGCTCCGAGGCTGTGCAGTGGTCTATGAGCGGGAGTATCAGTGCCCATTCCAGAGAAGAGGACGCCTAAGGTCACAGCCTGGAGAGTGAGCTGACCCGAGACCCAGAGGCCACCTGTACAGCCAGACAGCGAGGGTTGTCCCCGCGCTTGGTCCTGGCCTGCGAGCCCGCTAGGTTTGTCCCGGGCGGGCTGCGGGAGGTCACGCCGCCGTGTCCCCCCAGGCTCCCTGAACGTGCTGGTGAACCAGGGCTGGAAGGAGCGCTGGTGCTGCCTTAAGGGCGGCACTCTGTACTTCCACAAGGACCGCGCCGACCTGCGCACCCACGTGAACGCCATCGCTCTCCGCGGCTGTGAGGTGGCCCCAGGCTTCGGGCCCAGACACCCGTTTGCCTTCAGGATCCTGCGCAACCGGCAAGAGGTGGCCATCCTGGAGGTGAGCAAACAGAGTGCAGGTAGTGCGGGCCCGTGAGACTGACCCCATCCCTGGACTCTGAAGGGCTAAGGCGAGGGACCCCCTGGGCTTGGCAGGGAACATAGCTCCATGTACATACACAATGAATCCTGCTTTAAGTACAAGTAGATTTCGTGCAATTTTTGTGAATCCTAGACTAAAAAAAATTATTTTTGTTATTTATCTGAAATTCAGATTTAACAGAGCATTCTGTATTTTTATTCTTTTAATTCTGGGCGTTTTAATTCTTTTAGTTCTAGGCAGCCCTAGAACTAAGATTTGTTTATTCTCCCTGACATTAAAATCCAAAGCCTGAAAGGTATCTCATCTGGTCCCACCCCGTCTGAACTGGAATCCTCTAACACCTTCCCAACAGGCTTTGACCACCTTAGATAAACCACTGCCTTCATCGAGCAACTTGAATTTCTGGAAGGACTTTCAGCATATTAAGTTAAATCTTTAAGCACCATGAAGGCAATAACCATGCCTGTTCCACATACTTTTCTTTTTCTAGGCCCCTGCATGTTGTCTGGCACATACCCCAGGCTCATTAAACAGTTGTTGAATGAATGAATGAATGAATGAATGAACTGTGAATTCCCTTCATTGATTCACTGCCTACTGGCACATGTTCTGTAAGACCATGCAGAACGCATTCAATCTGTCTTCCTCCTGGCAGTCCTGACTGTTAAGAATTTAAAATGTTGACACTAACTGGGGATTTAGCTCAGTGTTTATAGTGCTTGCCTTGCAAGCACAAGGTCCTGAGTTCGATCCCCAGCACCAAAAATAAATAAATAAATGAATGAATGAATGAATGAATAAAATGTTGACACTGATAGAAAATTTAAATATCTACCTTCTTGAATTACAAAGACTGAGGCCAGAGCAGCCAAGTGCTTTCTTCTTCCAGGGCGTCAGTGCCTTCCTGATTTTGTTCTAGAACTAAAACCTGGCTTCTTGACTTTTCCTTTGTTTTCTGGAGACCGAACCTGGGGGCTTGCCTCACGTGTGTTTGCCAAGTGTTCCATCACTGAGCTACATCTGCACCCCTTTTTAAATTGTATTTTGAGACGGGGTCTTGTTAAGTTTAAGGCCCAGGCTAGCCTTAAACTTGAGATCCTCCTGCCTCGACCTCTTGAGTAACTGGGATTATCAGGCCTGTGACACTGCACCTGGGTCAGCCTCTTGGTCTCATTCTCTTTACCCAAAACTCACAGCTTCTCTCGGTTCTTAAGGCTGGAGAAATACTGCGCCTGTAACTTACTTTTATTTACTCAGAAAGCTCTCTTATTTACTTCAACTCATACCTAGAGGTTTCTAGTAAAACTGTGCTTCCTTTCTTCTGATTTATCATTTGTGAGCTAAGTGCATTTAATAATAATGCTCCTGGGGTTGGGGATTTAGCTCAGTGATAGAACTCTTGCTTAGCAAGTGCAAGGCCCTGAGTTTGATCCCCAGCACCAAAAGAATAATTAATAATAATAATAATAATAATAATGCTCTTTTAATGATAATTAAGTACGTGTGTAGTTGACTGACAACTTTTTGGAGATTTCCCTGTATACAGTACTAATTATTTGGCAATTACAACACAAGAAAAATTGATTGACTTATATGAGCAGTGGCCTCCTCTGATAAAAAGTAGTTCTCAAAAATTTTAGGGAACACCTAAACGTTTTTATATCCACATCCTGAGGATAGTGAGAGGGTTTACTGTCTTCAAGAGGTAGTCAGGGAGGGCCTCTCAGAGGAGGTAGCTTTTGAGGAGGAACTTAAACACAGGGAAGGAGGGAGCCTCAGATTTCTGGGTACAATAAAAGGCACTTTTAAGTATCTGTGGGCTTGGCTGAAGTGAGCAGGTAGACAGAAGCCCTGACAGTGTGCACGTGAGCTTTGCTGTTCTCCTGTCCTTCAGGCAAGCTGCTCAGAGGACATGGGTCGCTGGCTTGGGCTGCTCCTGGTAGAGATGGGCTCCAGAGTCACTCCAGAGGCGCTGCACTATGACTACGTGGACGTGGAAACCTTGACCAGCATCGTGACCGCCGGGCGCAACTCCTTCCTGTAAGGGCCAGCCCCTCGGCCCGCACCTGCCCAGGCCCCGCCTGTCTCAGCTCTTCCTCAGGGAGACTCTGCTCCCTGGGAAGCTGGGATGGCGCCTCCTTCTTCTAGAATGGGGAAGGGAGCTGGTTGAAAGAGGTAGCCCAGGGTCAAGGCGAGCCATGGGTGGAACGAGCCAGTGGAGAAGCCCTGGAGTAGTGACCTGGGCTCTGCCCTCCTGCCATGGGACCTTGAGCCACCACACCCTCTAGCGTCTGGATGGCATGGGCTGGAGCTCAGCATCAGAAGAGCTGGGCGGGGGGCCCAGCACCACCACCACCAGCTCTGGGAGTGAGGGCTGGTCGCCTGTCACCTTGGTCTTGAATTTTCCAGGTTATAAGGTGGGTGATGAATGCTATATGCCTGCCCCGGCTTGCCGTGAGCATCGTGGGTCCCACTGTGAGGCCCTCACTCAGCCTACGATCTTCCACCCCATCTGCTGCCAGAACCAAATGAGGGCCGGGAAAGCACAAAGTGCCAGCCGTCATCATCACGGTGCCTTTTGTTTCCTAGATATGCAAGCTCATGCCAGGATCAGTGGCCCGAGCCCCGTGTCTATGACGATGTTCCTTATGAGAAGATGCAGGTATGGTCTCTTGGGTCTGCGTAGGAATATCACAGAGGCCACTTCTTCCTTGTTTCCTTTTCACGGCCCTTGCCGTGCTTTTCTCCCAAGAGACCAATTTCATTTAACCAGTGCCTAGAGAGAGAGTCCTTCCTTCTCATAGCTCAGGGTGAGGACTCCCTGGCATAGGAGGCTGGGTGGTGCAGGTGAAGGAGCCTCAGACTGGGAGAGAGAAGGGGCTCTGCAGACCGCTGAGCCCTGCAGAAAGGTCAGGTGAGGGGCTGGGCTCTCCTCTGATTACGGAGGCTGCTTGTCCCATGGTGTTTGGGGCAGGTGTTGACAAGGCGCTTTCACCTGTGGCATTCACAGTCTAGACATCAGCTCCCCGGCTTGCTTACCAAACCAAGGCAGTGCCAATTCATTAATCTACAGCACGGCCCCTCTGTCCCTGTCCATCCTGCACTCTGTCTAGCCTGCCCGTGGCAGCAGTGGCCCTGTGCCTTCTCCTGAAGGAGCCACAAGAAACCTGCACTCTGACTGGACACAGGCCGGTGGGAGAGGCCTCACAGCTGGGGCAGCCAAGGACACCAGCACACCTGCAGGCCAGGCCCTGCTGTGGACGTTATTGGATGATGCCCTCTGCTCTCACCCCCAGGGCTCCCTTCTCTAGGAACTTCTCTGGCCATCCTCCATACAGCCTTCTGTTCACATGGTTTTTTTCCCACTCAGGCGAAGCAGTGGATGCTGCTTGAGCTTTCACCTAACTGTTGTGGCACAGCCAGTAACCAGGCAACACAGTGCTTCAGGGCAAGAGCATGGGAGTCAGACCCCGCTGAGGCCGAGTAGCCTCGTCTTTGTTTCTCTGGTCCTCGCTTGGGCATGAAATCCCATCTTCCATGGCTACTGCAAGAACTATGAGAAATATTTTATGCAAAAAAATTTCAGCACAGTGCCTGCCCATTGGAACATCTTGTACAGAGTGATAAATAATACTGTTATTGATGTGATTACTGTATAACAGTATTATCTAATCCCATTAGGGTTTCCTGAGTCTTAATGGATTGTGAGTCTCCATAAAATTCTTGGTACACAAATACGTAGGCAACTAGTAAATTATTTATTATTACCATTGTTACATATGTTACCATTATTATATATTACCATTGACTGATTTTTTTTTTGAGGGAGGAGTGTATCAGCAATTCAGAAAATTAGAAGGGTGCTTCCAAATTCTGTGAAGCCAGAAATACTATGGTAAATGAAACGTGGTCAGCCACTGTCTTTTGAGACTTCCAGTTTTCCTCTCAGCAGGTCCTCCAGGTTAGCATTGCTTTCCACTGCCTTCCGCAGAAAGGCATGAGCTCCACATGATCTCCTGCTAGTGAGAATGGTTTACAGACTGTACAGTGCTGCACACATCCAAAGCTGTGAGGCCAAGAGCTCAGAGATCTTGCCAGCGCCCAAGGAAAGAGCACACCTTTGCACTGAGCATCTGAGCCTGCCAGCCCTTAACCTTATTCCTCCCTCCCACTCAGGATGAGGAGCCCGAGCACCCCACTGGGGCCACAGTGAAGCGCCATGCCTCCTCCTGCAGTGAGAAGTCCCATCGAGTGGACCCACAGGTCAAAGTCAAGCGCCACGCCTCCAGTGAGTTCTGTGTGGGCCTTCTCCACTGAGTGGAGGAGCGAGGGAGACAGTCCATAGCGGGGGTTTCAAAGCCAGGTTCCTCCAGGGCTCAGGTAAATAAATGAGAAAAGTGAGGTGTAAGAATATGCTCTACCCTAGCTGGACATAATAGCACACTTCTGTAATCCCAGCACTCTGGGAGGCTGAGGCAAGAGGATCGACCGTTCAGGCTCGGCTTAGGCAATTTAGTGATTTGTCAAGACCTTGTCTCAAAATTAAAAATTTTTAAAAGGGCTGGGACTATAACTTAATGTAAAGACTCTGGACTCAATCCCCAATAGGAAAAAAAGAACTTCTATCCTAAGAAGTAACAGGGTTGGGGTGTAGCTCAGTGGTAGAGCACTCAGGTAATACGGTGAGGCTTTGGGTCCAATCACCAGTGCCATAAAAAAAGAAAAGTAACTACCCAAGCACAGTGATAAAGGCACCTGGCAAGTGGCCTCATAGGGCCAATGACAGGAAGTGCAGGGTTGCTGGGACTCTGGAGCGCTCAGACAAGCAGCTCTAGAGGCAGCTGCAGCTCACCTCCCTCTGACGGTCCCCACGAAGCAGTGCCAGTCCTGCTTTGCCAGATTTACTGATCATTCAGAGACAGGAAATCTAGATTTTATGTAAAAATCTTAGTTTTTATTTATTTATTTTTTTGTGGTGCCGGGGATCAAACTCAGGGCCTTGTGCTTGCAAGGCAAGCACTCTAATCACTGAGCTAAATCCCCAGCCCAAAATCTTAGTTTTTAGTATTAGCAATTAATTTTTTTAAATTGTAATACTGAAAGCGTTTTATAGGTAGGAGAGAGATCATCTCCAAGCTGTGGCTGTTCCAGAAACTAACAATTTGTAATTTCTATCTGGAGTAGCAAGTGGAGAATCAAATCCCTCCACGTACCCTGAATGGAGCTGTCATGAGAGCCACAGTTCACCTCTGTGTCCCAGCCCAAGCTCCTCCCAACACCCTGTGGGCCTGGTGAATGGCCTGAATGTCACACTGCACAGTAATGACTAAGTATACAGACAACTCTTGTTAAATGCTGTCTGATTTCCAACATTAACACCTGCTCCTGTGTGACCATATTGCTATGACCAAATGGAGGACAGCATGTTCCAAGAGTTTTTTCGTCTTCCTTTGTACGTCTTCCAGCTGCACTTCAACAAAGTCAAGTTCGATTCTTTACTTTTGAAGACTTACTTAAAAAAAAAACTTTGCTATACTATAGCTCCATTTCATTAGTGTAGACCAGTGGTGGGACCTATGGCACACATGTTGTTTTTCTTTTAAGACAACAGATTGTTAGTGTATCAGTTGTTTTTTTCTAAACTAAAACCTCAGTATTCAGGTTTAATTGCAGTATTGCGATAAACAAATGGATTTTTGGGTTGCAGTTTGGGCAGGTGCCTCTGAAAGGCGTCTCTGAAAGATTTGCCATCACTGGTGTAGATTATCCCTCCTGGGAGTCAGGAGCTCTGTCCATTCTTCACTTGACCACTTTAGAAAAGTCCTTCCCCTTCTCTGGGCCTGAGTTCCTTCTCTGAACATCTAGAAGAATGTGTAACGTTCTTTACATGTTACTTTCATAAGCACTAGAAATATGGGACCTTGTGAAAAGGAAAATTACTGAAATAAGCATGTAAGGTTAAAGACATCATAAAATGTCAAAAACACTAAGACAAAGAAACAGACCTTTTCTTCAAATAAAATCTTAAGCCCAGTTTATAAAAGAGATTCAAGCATGGGGCTATGCTGGTTGAAGCCCACATGTCCTCGCCATCACTAGAAAGTCACAGAGCTCCTAAAGGGCAGTGGGAAATCGCTCATGTAGCTCAACTGCACTGTTTTTCAAATGAAGAAACTGACGAATACAAAGAGAAGTGTCTCATTCCACTCAGACTGCTATAACAAAATACCATAAACTAGGTGACCTATAAACAACAGATACTTATTTCTTGTAGTCTGGAGCCTGGGGAGACCAAGGTGCCAGTAGATTTGGTGTCTGTGCGGGCCCATTTCCTGTTTCATAGATAGCTGTCTTTTCATTCTCTGGAGTCTCTCTGTCAAGGACACTAATCACACATACACGAAGGTTCTGCTCTTGTGACTTAAGCACCTACTAAAGGCCCACCTCCAAATACCATCACATTGGGGATTAGGTTTCAGCATGTGAATCGTGAGGACTCAGAAACTTTCAGTTTACAGCGCAAGGGCCTTGCCTAAGATCATGTACTAATTATGTATTGCACCAGTACAAATTACCCAGAATTCAGTGGCTCCAAACAATGAGTGTGTGTTCCCTCTGTCACAGTTTCTGCAGATCAGGAATCCTGAGCGGATTCATCAGGCCGTCCTGTTGTGGGACCTCTTACAGGTTGCCGGCAAGGTGTCTGTCAGAGACCTGCAGTTAGGAGAAGGCTTTGCCGGCTGCAGGATCCCTCTGAAAATGCCTCACTCACATGCCCAGTGGGTTTGTGCTGTGTTGAATGGAGGCCTAGCTCCTGGCCTCGGGGACTTCTCCATGCGATAGCTGGCTTTCCCCAGATCAAGTCCAAGGGGGAAGCAAGCAGATACCGCAGTGTCTTTTATGACCTAGCTTCAGAAGTTGAATTCTGCCGTTCCTAGAGTTTCCAATAGTTACATATCTCAGCCCTATTTAGTGTGGGAGAGGACAGTCAGGCATGAGTATCAGGAGCAAGAACCCTGGAGGCCAAGCAGGTTGCTGAGAAAAATAGAGGTGTGAGAAGCTCTGGAGACTCACGCCCCAGCAAAACAAACACAAATGGTGAAGATTATTAAAACAATGCAGAGTCTCTGGAAATTGTTCTAAGGGCAGATTGCAAATGAAGAAACATTTATTCTAGAGTATTTGCTAAGTCAAGTAAGAACAGTGAGAGTTCATGCCATTTCAGCCACAGCCCGCTCCTTTGCTGCCTCCTCCCCAGTGCCAGCTCAGGGTAAGGGTCTCTGTGAAAAGGGGTGAGGTGCAGGTTCCGGTTCCTACGCTCCACGCTGTATTTAAACTCCAGGCTTGAATTGCAGGGTGGTTTATGGGAACACCTGATTTTGGTATGGGTCACTAGGTGACCCCTGCAGTCCCTACAAGAGCTGGACAGCGAAGACCTCAATACCCAGTGAGCCATGGGAATCATCTCATACCCCACCAACTTGGAAAGAGCTGTAACTTTCTCAGAGGCTGGACTTTGACCTTGGCACAGCTAAAGCAGCAGTACACAGCACAGACACTGGAGTCATGTTCAGCCTTGGCTCTGACACCAGTAGCTGAGGAACCGGACCCCTCCGTGCCTTATTTTTCTCAACAATAAAATAGAACCAATAGGTAGAGTAATAAATAAATGAAGCTAATAAATGAAATGTGGGTAAATGGCTTAGCACGTAGTACCTCCTATATAGTAAACTTACACCCAGTACATTTTTGTCACGCCTTTGTGTTGTTAGTGTCCACCATTGTGTTGATCCTACAGTAGACTCCTGGGTGCCACCCACTCCACCAATACAATGGGTTGTGCTTGGCCTTCGCTCAGGTCTAGATTCTCTATGGGTTTAAGTTATAAGTAGCTATCTCTCTATCTTATATATACTTGAGAGGTAACTCATATAAAACATGCCCTTTTAAAACCAAAGCATGGTATACATCACAAAATTTGTTTTGTTATATACTTTTACTGTCTTAGTTACATTCTTGTCACTAAGACATAATAACTGACACCCTCAAATTAAAGAGTGAAAGATTTATTTATTTTGGCTTACAATTTTTAGAGGATTCAGTCCATAGTTGGCTGCACCATGGCAGGAAGGGCACGGAGGAAGGGTTTGGCCAGGGCAAGCTGCTCACATCAGGGCAGCAGGAAGCCTGGGGAGTAGGGAGGAGCCAGGGAGGGAGAACACCCTTCCAGGTCGCACCCCACTTGCCTGCCTCCACCCAAGCCCCACCTGCTAACAGCAAGTCAGCTGTAGCTCCTGCATGACCCAGTCACCTTCCGAAAGCCCACCTCTGAACACATGAGGCTTTTGGAGATGATTCTAGATCTAAACCATAACAATTACTACATTACTACCTAACATTTACTGAGCAATCACTATTTTCCAGGTACTATACTAAGCGCTTTTCCTCATCTCATTTAAACCTTATGATAGCCTATAAATGTTAAACAATATTCTCATTTACACCTAAGGAAACTGAGGCCTAAGGAAAAAAAGCACTAAAACATCACCACTCACTTCTGCCTGATGTCACGCAAACAGTAAGGGCAGAGAGAATGCAAGCTTTTGTCTGTCCAGTTTGAAGGCCTTTGCTTCTAGTATTTGTGTTCTGTTGCCTCCTATTTGCTCTTCTGTACAAAGTTCACACTAAGGGGATCAACCTAAATATTCTCATTCTATAGAGAAATTGAGATTGAGAAAGAAGCTAACACCACCCACATGACTCACCAGAGGTTAGAACCACGGACCTTTTCCTTCCCCTCATCTCTGCAGGTGCCAATCAATACAAGTATGGCAAGAACCGAGCCGAAGAGGATGCCCGGAGGTACCTGGTAGAAAAGGAGAAGCTGGAGAGAGAGAAAGAGACGATTCGGACAGAGCTGATGGCCTTGCGACAGGAGAAGAGAGAGCTAAAGGAAGCCATTCGGAGCAGCCCAGGTACCTGTGTGGGTGTGGTCCTGAGTGCCCCTGGGTGGTTCAGCCTTGGCACCTCCCCGGCGCAATAAAGGGAGATCTCTTGCACAGGTCACCTGGTATCCTACCCACATATGTTAGTCAGATTTCCCTCATTTTGACACAATACCTGACATAAGTCAACTTTAAGGTGGGAAGATCTACTTTGGCTCACAGTTTAAGAAGTTTCAGTTTATGGTCAGCCAGCACCACTATGTTAGGCCTGTGGCAAGGCAGAAACATCCTGATGAAGGGCATGGAGGAAGAGAGCTGCTCAACTCATGGAAACCAGAAAGGAGAGAGAGAAGTAGAGGAGAAGGGCCTGGGGACCAGATATAGTCCCCAAGGTCACCCTCCCATGATCCATTCCCTTCAACTAGGCCTTACGTCTTGTTCCCGTCACCTCCCAATAAGGCCATCAAATTATGATTTCATCAATGAATTAATCTACTGATGAAGTTAGACCTTTATGAGCCAATCCCCCCAAACGCCATCCTGTGAACACATAAGCCTTTGGGGGGATATTTTAGATCTAAACCACACCACCAGGAGACGCAGGCTTCTCCACCCCCTCTCTTCTTCTCCTCTCCCTCCTCCTCCTTCACCATCATTTCTCCTAATCAAAGGAAGTGTCATCAATATAACAACTTCTTTTTTGTAAGATGAAAAGCATCATAATGATGTGTACACTTAATGTAGTAAGATACAAACTAATTTTAGAAGTATGAAAAAAAGTGTGCCTTAGAATAAAGGAAATAAGAGATCATCTTGAACCTCACGTTCATTCACAAATAAGTGTGAGACCTTGGTCCGGGTGCTGAGAATGACATACAGTGACACTTTCCCAGGATCCTCTTCTCAAATCCTAAGACCTCAGCCTGCTCTAGGATCCTCTACGCCTCATTTTCTGCTGTGTTTCCTATGAATTCTCTCTCTGGCTGCAGTTCACAACACGTTAAGCTGCTTTCTCCACACATGGGCGAGAACAGAAGTCCTGTCCTTATAGAACGTGTCCAAAGGCACTTAGCCCTGTGAGAATCTATGGAATCTATGGACCTGTCCTAAGGAAAAAAAAAAAAAAAACCACAATTCAAAATGTTATATTCAATTTCAGGGGTTCATGTGCCTGCTCCGGGAGTGCAACCATAGATTGTTCATGAGCCTCAGACTGAGAACTTGTGGTTTAAAGAATAAGACACATTCTGTGTGGGAAAGAACTAAAATCAATGCCAGAGACACACAGGAAGTTTGGTTTCAATAAAAAAGAAGTATTTTCAAAACATCGGAACCAGGATTTGGAGCAGGCTATCTTTCTTGTCCTGCTGAACATCTTTTGTTTCTATATCTCTATCTTCCTGAAACATACCATATTATTATTTTTATTTATTGTCACACACACACGCACTCACACTCTCGTTCACTGATAAGTCTCAAGGGTCTAAGAGAGTGCTTGGTACATAGTAAGAACTCAGTAAACATTTACTGAAGGAATGAATGAATGAATTTAACATTTCTGGGAAAGCTTCCCATGTAGCCTCCTTCATGGCAAAGAATAGAATTGATTTTTAAACCTGGTAAGACCCAATTGGCACAAAAAGCTACTGAAATTTAGCTTTGTTGCATTAAACTGAATAAGTACCAGAATCTTACTGGAGACCCTGGTCTGTGTAAAGCCCTGTGTTAGGACTACTGTTTGCAAGTAACAGAAACCAAAATTAAACTGGTATAGAAAGGAAAAGAAGAAAAATGTTAAGTGAAAAATTTAGAGATTAGGTGTAATAGACTCAGGATTTAAATGAAGTCACCAGGAAGCTTATTTCTCTAACTCGTGCTTGTCTCTTCCTCCATTTTGGTTTCATTCTCTCTCTCACATGGTGGCACAGTGGCTGCCCAGCCCCAGCCTTCAGCAAGTCCTCTTAGCCACCCCAACAGAGAAAGCTTTCCTTCCCAGTGACTGCCACCAAAACTTCAGAGTTCACTCTGATTGAACCAGCTGTGATCCCCAAACTGATCCCTGTGACCAGAAGATAAGCAGTGATTATAGGCCAGGCCCAACTTAAGTGTCAGTCCCTTGAACTAAGAGTGGGGTCAGCTTCATTCAAACTACAAGGAAAGGGAGGGGAAAACCTGTTTCCCAGGAGAAAATCGGGATGCTGTTTCCAGAAGAGAGACCCTGAGCAGGTAAAGGCCACACCACTCTTTGTGGAGCTGGAAGCCCAAGCCCAGTCTGTCTCTTAAGCAAAACTGAGAGGCTGGAAAGACCCTCCAGGAGGGACAGACAAGGGCTGAGCCCTGAGAGACTCCCTGAGCTCCAGGCCAAGCTCAGCTGTTTCTCATCAGTGTCTCTGGGCTCAGGAGCGAAGCTAAAGGCTCTGGAGGAAGCTGTGGCCACCCTGGAAGCACAGTGTCGAGAGAGGGAGGAGCGCCGGATCGACCTAGAGCTGCGACTCGTGGCTGTGAAGGAGCGCTTGCAGCAGTCCCTGGCGGGGGGCCCGGCCCTGGGGCTCTCCATGGGCATCAAGAACAGGAGTCTGGTGAGTCCCCTGCCCCCAGAGACAGCTGCTTCCCCTCGCGCACTACAGATCCCTCTGTCAGCTTTGTTCTTTGGAGATGGGAGTCGTGCTCATTTACAGATGAGAAAACGGAGGTCCAAAGAGGGGAGGGCACATACCACCTGCCGCACAGCTGGGACAGGGACTCTTGCAGCAAATTACTTTTGTTCTCTGGCTGTTGTCTCTGCAGCAGCAGCACCAGCTGACTTTATCCTGAGGGCGATCTTGGAAATGACCTTGGAGTTACTAATAGTAACGTCTACCCACCGTGTGTGGAGTAGGAAACATGTTGTTCTACTGCCATTGGCCACTGCCACATCTTAGCCTGCAGTTTCTCACACGGTCTTAACAGCAGTCCTGTGAAATTGTATTGCATGTTTTAACCCCATTTGACAAGCAAGGAAACAGGTTCAGAGGTCTTGAATGACTTGCTCACGGTCGCTGAGCAAAGTGGAAGACGAGATTCCAAACCCAGAAAATCTGACCACAGAGCACTACTTTACCACCATGACTCATGGCCTCTCCCAGGGTCCAGAGCACACCCAGTCCTGTCCCAGGGGCTGGCATGCGTTACTGCTACTGTCCCAGCAACTCTCACCTCCTGCAGGACTTCCTGACCCCACCCTTAGAACTTCCCTGACCTCATCCCTATCAGGGTTTTCAAACTCAGTGGTGTTGATATCTGGAGCCAGTAATTCTTTCTTATAGGAGACCACTGTGTGCATTCTAGGATGTTTAGCAGCATCCCTAGCCACTTCCCACTGGTTGTCAGTAGCACCTATTCCCAGTTGTGACAACCAGAAATGTTTCCAGATCTTGCCAGATGTCCCCTGAGAGGGCAAAGTCGTCCCTAGTTGGGAACCATCGGTCTAAACAAGTGACATTCTCATCCATTATTATTCCTTATAGCTCTGTGTGTGTGTGTGTGTGTGTGTGTGTGTGTATGTGTGTTTGAATTTGTGCCCTTATTTGTATTACGTCTTGTCTTCCCTCAACTACTGTAGTTTGTATTTTTATTAAGAATTGGGGGCTGAGGTTGTTGCTTAGTGATAGAGCACTTGCCTGGCATATGCAATGGCCTAAGTTAGATCCTAGCACCACCACCACCCCCCAACAAAGAACTGGACTAAGTCTGTTTCATCATTATACCCTTACCCTTTACAAAGTCTGAATGCAGTAATGGTAGGATGTAATAAATGTCTGGTGAGTGAGTAAATGCCTCACCTGCTTTCAGACTATAAAATGGAGACTCAAAGAGATGAAATAACTCGTCTGCTAAGTATGAGCTGTCATCAAGAGCTGCAGTAGTATTGTTGTTCCAGGTCTCACTGCCTGGGCCGGCCACACCCAGTGACTCTGAAGCCAGAGGTGTGTCTCACGCCCCTACACTTCCTCTCCAAGTGTTATTTCCAACCTCATTTTACAGATGAAGAACACATGGGCCAGAGTCACAGGGGTGGAGGAGCTAGAGCTGGTTCATCAGTCACAGTCACTTCCTCCTACCAGCATGCCAGACATTCCTCGTCCAGAGTGCTTGCTCCCTTTGACGCCCTTTGGAGATAAAGGGAAGCCTCCTCCAAATTCTTCACAGGCTTAGCTGTTAAGATGTCACAGTAAAGGAACTACATTCAGTAAAGTGTTGAGCAGTTATCTGGAAAATAACTGGAAAATGTAAGCGTGAAGGCAGTGTAAATACTAGGAAGGAGTACCACAGAGGCTAATAGGGCTCAGTGGCAGAGCATGTGCTTAGCACTCACAAGAAATGGGGTTTGCTGTCACTCTTACCAGTCACATGACCTTGCACAGCAACTGACTTTCCCAGTTTCCTCATCTGTAAAATAGGATGACTAGTCATAGTGTACCTACTTCATAGGCTTATCAAAAAGTTACATGAGTTAATCCATGCAGTGCTTAGTGCCTAGTGAGGGTTCCCAAGACCATCACTTCTCAGTCTTTTGACTAAGATCGAGCGTGGTACCTGTTCTTATCACTTTATCCCGAGGCCTTCAGATCTTCTCCTCCTTACCTTGTTCAGTGGTGGCATATTTGCCTAGTGTCTTTTATTCTAAAGTGCTCTTATTCCTTTGAGGGAAGGTTGGATGCAGGTAGCATTACATCTCACCTATTTAACTTGTTTGAACTTTTTTCTTTGCCATCAACAGGAAACTGCAAATAAACCCCAAAGCAACATCCCTGAGCAATCTCTCCCTGTCAATTGTGTTTCTGAGCTACGGAAGAGGAGCCCATCCATCATAACCTCCAACCAAGGAAGGGTGCTACAGAAAGCCAAGGTGTGCCCATCATTAGGCTCATCAAAAGCCAGAGACCTGGTAGCCCGCTTTTTATGGAGCTTCACCCCCAAACTAGTGAAAAAGGGAGTGAAATCCATGTATATCCCTGCAGTACAGTTTGTGAACTTTCCACAGAGGATATAATTGTCCAGTCATATTCAGAACCTATTCACTCTTTGTTAACATACAGCTTTTCCCAGCACTTGGCAGGTTGATGCAGGGGACTTTGAGTTTGAGGCCAGCCTGAGTCACACAGTGACACTCAGTCTCAACACACACACACACACACACACACACACACACACACACACAAAATCCTAACAAGCTCAGTCATTGGTTACTAAACCTAAAAGTGTTTTGAGACAGGAAAGGTCCCATTTCAGATAAGGGGTGATGGGACTTTCCCAGAGTTATTGCAAGATCAGAGATGCAAACCCTCCTCTGCCAGTTCTCAGCCCGGGGCTCACTCCACGACGCTGGTCCACAGTGCTGGTCCGCAGTCCTCAGCTGTGCTTCAGAACTTGCTGGTTTTTGAAAGGCATGTACTAAGTGTGATGAAAATCCCCCAACACATTTTAAATGGTGCCATATAGGCAAACATGTGAATACAGTAATTCCACAGTGAGCGTTGTGAACGTTCACACCACATGGAATAAAGACTGTAATCAGCCTCACGTCAGTTCATGTCAGGGTTCGCCACCAATGAGTTTATGCCAAAACACTTGAGAGATGTGTTGCTTTCCAAGCTCTCAGGGTTTCAGAATTGCAGATAAGAAAGTGTGAACCTGAAAAATAAATGTCCAACATATCAGAGATGTTCAGGAAAGCTTTGCTGAAGTTGACTCTGAGTCCTGCCTGGCAGCAGTGCATAGCCTCTGAGAAACTGCCACGAGATGAGACTGGAAAGATAGTTTGATATGCGAGGACTGCAGTTACTAGCTAAGAAACCTGGAAACTAAGGAGTTTCTCTTTTAAAAGATGAAAAATTATATAGCAGGGGACCAAAACAAATCCCTGTTCTTGTGGAGCTGAGAAAATAAACTTTAAATACACGCATAAATACCGAATATGAGGCCAGGCAGTAGTAAGCACTTTGACGTAAAATGAAGCAAAGAGAGGGAAAAGAAAATGACAAGAATGGAGGTGGCTATTTTAATGACTGTGACAGCAAAGGCCTTTTTGAGGGGGTGACACATAAGCCGAGGCCTGAATGGGCTATGACAGAAGGAGCCCCATGAGGATCTGAGGAAGGGTGATCCAAGGAGAGACAGGAGCACATGCCCAGCCTTTGGGGTGGGGGAAAGGACTGACACTTGAACATTAGGCCGATCCGAGTGAAGCCAGTGAAGGGAACCAAAGGCGAGCGCTAGAAGACGAGATGAGAGAAGCAGCCAGCTGAGGCCTCGGTCACTAAGACTAGGGCCAGCACACTAGTTTTATAAAGAGCCACACAGTATGTATTTCAGAATTTGCCAATTCTGAGGTCCGTTTCACAGCCATTCTGCCACTGTAACATGGAAGTAGCCATAGACAGTAGGTAAAGGAGTAAAGAACATGGCTGTGTCTCAGTAAAACCTTATTTACAGATTCTAAAATTTGAATTTGATATCATTTTCACCTGTCACGAAATACTATTCTTCTTTTATTTTCTCAAACATTTAGAAACGCGAAAAACATTTTTGGTTTATGGATTATATAAAAGCAGTCTAGAGAGATTTGACAACTGGGCCAAAATTAGCCAATCCTTTATTTAATGACTTGCAGGCCATTGGAGGAACTATGGATTTTGTTTAACATAATGGAAAGTCACTGGACAAATTTGAGTATTTTTTTTTATGTGAATTACATTTTTAAAAGGCCATTCTGAGCTGGGTATGGTAGCACATGCCTATAATCCACCTCCCTGGGAGCCTGGAGCAAGAGGATCACAAATTCAAGCACAGCTTGAGCAACTTAGTGAGATCTTTGCCCAAATTTAAAAAAAAAATTTAAAGGGGAGTGACGTAGCTTGGTATAAAGACCCTGGGCTCAATCCCGAGGACCACCACCACCCTGCAAAAAAGCCATTCTGGCTACTATGTTGAAAGTGGAAGAGGGGACAAGAGAGATCAGCATGATGAAGTGACTTAGGGCCACAAAGATACTGAGTAGGACCAGGACTCAAGACTCTCTAACCTTCCCAGTGGAGATCTTTATCTAATTACATTAAAGAGTTTTTTAATCCAGCAGTTACACTAGAACAGTAAAGAACCTGATTTGTCTTGTCTTTTTGTACTTCAGGAATGGGAAATGAAAAAGACCTAGAAAGAGGATGAGGATTTCATTCCAAAAGAAATACCAGCTTGTCCACCTAAGGCGGAAATGCTTTTTTCCCAAAGAGACACCAAGAGAAGACTGGAAGTAGTCCCCGGCTCTCTGGGGCACCCAGAAGACTGGCCTTTATTGTCTGCATGATTTTAGGGGCCTGGGGAGGGAAGAAGCAGAAGGGAAGAGGGAAATGGAGGGCATCCTTCTGACTTTACAAAGGGTGGAAATGGGGGTGGAGGGAGATGGAAGTCTGTACAACCGCAAAGGTTTTGTTAGCTATCTTTGCCTTCCCCTCTGAAGAAGAAATGACAGCGCATGTGAATGAGCCATTCCATCCCCTCTCAGCCTCATGTTCCCAGCCCTTTAGGCAAAGGAGGGCAGTGCTGAAACATCAGTGCTGCAGTGTAAAGACTTGATCATCTCATCTGATCACACTTATGTTAACTGCATTCCTGTTGGGCATTACTGACCACCTCTGGACAAAGCAAACAGGCTGCAAAATTGGCAGCATTATCCCTGTGTGCACAAAAGTGAACAAGAGCCATCAAGAACACGCAAATCCTACAATCGTTCATTTGCTTTAGCCCTAAGCAGAGCGCAGCTGCGGGAAACTTCCAGACTTGAATATTTTAAAATCAAATACCTGAGTACCCAGAAGGCAAAGAGAGTTGACCAGCTGCCATGTTTTACGATCACAGTGACAGAAACATGGAGTTCTAATGTCCATAGGCTGTTGAAGGCGCTGGATAGTAGAGTCATTTGCTTCCAAGTCCTTTGTTTTATATGACACTGACTGTCCTGGAGCTATTGTCAGAACTGTGTCCTTATCCTAATGACATTCTTATATTGCACTGGGAGCCCACTGCTCTGCCCTTCCGTATCTGCTATAAAGCAAAACTGTCCAAGAAAACCAGAGGGTGGTGGCTCATTCCTGCCACATGGGTGCTAAGCCTTTTACAAACACTTGATACTTATAGGTGATGCAGGGACCTCAAGTCCCAGGCAGCCTCCTTCATGCCACTCACTACTGTCTCAACACTGGGGCACTTTATGGGTCTGTCTTTAAAATGTTTCTCTCCAATAAAGATAAAACCATTAACTCTAAGAGTCAACAGTTAGCTCAAGGTGGGAGAAGGAAAATCCCAAAATAACCTGTGGACACTTTGCCAGAGGCTTGACATATTTTATCCACCTAGAGTTTAACATACTTCAACATAACTGACACTCTACCACCCTCTGAAGTAGCTGGAGTCCAGGCCAGAAAAATAACCTGACCCAAATCCCCCATCTGCTCACTGGCAGAGCATACGCTTTAGGGGTTATGATCCAAATAGGCCTGGATTTGAGCATTGCTTTTCCCACTACCTGCTGGATAGCCTTAGGACAATCACTTGACCTCTCTGATTCTTGCTTTCTTTATCTGTAAAACAAGATTAATTTGTACTTTCCTTCCAACTGTTGGGAGATTTAGTGAGATGATACAAGCATCTTGCATAATGTTAGACATAGGAAACAAGTCAGTGGTGGCTATTGTTATTCGCTACATAAATGTCTGACTCAAAAGCCTGTGTTCTTTCTACTGAGGAAGAAATTACTTTTATATGGCAATTACAGGCATGCCTGTAATCCCAGCACTCTGGTGGCTGAGGCAGGAGGACTGGGAGTTCAAGGACCAGCCTGGACTATAGAGCAATACCCTGACTCAAAAAAAAAAAAAATCAACCAATCCAAACTGGTAGTTTTCATACAAATTCCATTTTAAGTGTCTCCAGTAACAAAAGAACTCACATACTCTGGATTGCCAATTTTCTTTTTTAAAAATATGTATTCTGCTGGCCATGGTGGCACACACATTGAGACCTTGCCTCAAAAAATCAAAAAATATATATATTTGTATTGTAAACACATATTCTAAACAGCACCCACCACAATATCCTCATTATCTGTCACATTTTTAAGCAGTTATTTTTAGGCTAAATATCTTTTCATCAATATATCTGGACTCTTAAGAGAGTGCTCAAATCACTAATAATGAACATGTACTGAGTACTTGCCGCATGTCAGGCATTATTAGCCAACGCCAGGTTTTAAGCACACGCCCCGTGTAATCGCACAAGGTCCCATGCTCAGATGATCCTGTCTGTTTCTGTATTGTTGCCTTCTTCATAATTTTTTCCCTTGATAAATTTTGAACAAATGCTCCTGCATTTTCCTTTTGTCCCTTAAATTACATAGCCAGTCCTGGCCCTAATCGGTTTTCCAGGTATTAGTCCTTTAGTCATCACTAAAATCCTTTGAGATGGGTTATCCCAGTTTTTGTAGTTCAATCTGATCCTACAGCCCTCCTAACTCCAAAGCTCTATTTCATTGATGTATCTGTCTCGTGTTGTACTGCAGTATTCAGAAGTAGTGTTTAATAAACAGCTGCACTAAGGGCTACATGTATGCAGCACACTTGGTGTAAGCTGGCAGCTAAGAGAAATGAAAGCAAAATGGCTAGAGGACAGGTGTCAATTCTTATTCTTGCTTGTTAAAATGCCTTGTTTGGTTGTGGTTTTTTAAAACTACAGACCACAGGTCTAAGGGAACTTAGTGCCCCATGGTTCCCAACACTGGCAAGTGTTTGGTCTGTTAGAATTCTAGTGTCACTGGATACTCACCAGCCATCCTGAGCCTCAATGTTCTCATGTAAAAGGGATTCGTAACCCCTCCCTAAGCTATGTTGCTCTTCTCAGAAGACAGAAACAACAAAAACATAAGACGTTGGTTACAATGTTTGTGACTTGGGCTTTGGATGAGATTAAAAAAAGTAAAAAGACCCAACTCTGCACTCAGAACTCGGGGTCAAGCAGCAGAAAAAAAATCTAACCCAAATTTCTAGTACAAAGCAAAGCATATTTTGTTGAAGATTCAGAACATTGAGGGAGCATGCCCTATTCCTTTTTTTCATCTTTTTTTTAAAAACATTAAGGACTACCCAGTAATACCAGGACGGTACATATTCCTCTCCTACGTGAGCTATTACTGGAATAACTTGTCTCCCCTGTTTTCTTACATCCTTCAATCTTCATACAACAAAGTGACTCTTAAAACATGAAAGGTTTTGACACACGTTCTTATGCAGTCAGAATAAGACTAAGGTTCGTTCAATAGAGGAAAGGGGGAGATTGTTGAGAACCCACATTAGTGCACTTGTCACAGGGAATGACCAAAAAATACAGTTATCTCTGCCCGATGGAACGAAGTGTTTCTAGCAAGAGGAAACGAGTTACTACACGTCTTTTTTTTTTTTTTTTAAATCAGAAACTAAAGGCATTGGAGTAAAAGGCAAAGAAAAATGGTGGGAGAAGGAACATGTGGGCTGCCACTGTTTTCATCGTTCATGTGATCTGGTCCTGCCCAGCCCACTTCCACCGCACTACAACTCTCTATAAACACCGGTTATATTTCGATTGTATATCGCGCTTGAGTTTAGCATTTATAACTTCATGTATGTAGAGGCATAATCAGCTTTTGTTCGCTGCGAATCCCACGCCTAGCATCAAGCCTCGTACTTAAAACAAGTTCCCACCACACTAAAGACCACCAAGTGTTCCCTCCGGAAGAACAGCGCACGGTACCTGGAGACCGGAAGTGCAGCGTTTCTGTCCGGAAGTTTCGACAGGGAAACGCTCGCAAAGGCTGCCGGGAGGCGTGGTTTTTAGGCGAGCGCGTCCCTTCCTTCGGAGTGAGTGCGCCTGCGTCGCATCGGCCCTCTCAGATCTGGAACATGGCCGCGCGGTCGCTGTGGGCGGTCCGGCGGCGGTTGCAGCGCCTCCTGGCCTCCAGTACCGCGTCGGAAGGCAGGTAAGCGATGCGGGAGAGGGCAGAAACCTTAAGGATATGTGGGAAGGTTGTGGGGTGAAGGCGAGAATTAGTGCGAGGAAGGCCACAAGACGCTCCAAACGTCCCGGCCTTTTTGACCGGGCGTTGACTGCCCCATTATATGGAGGGGGTAACTGAGGTTTACCGCTTTCCCAAATTGAGGAAGATGGGTGGGTCCGAGGTCATGTCCTGGAAGGTGAAAAGTCTCTTGATCTTGAGCCCCAAACCTTGATTGAATTGCAGATATTCTCTACAATAAGCCTCTCTCGCGCCCCCTCAGCAGTGGTTTCTGTGGGTGTCTTTGGGTTCTTGTCCTGACTCCGTATGACCTTAGGCCAGTCCCTTCCCCTTTCCTGGCATCATTTTACCTGTTGGTTAAAGGAGAGTGTCGGGTCTGGTTTCTCCCAACAGCCCTTCCATCTGCTTTAGAGGTACTATGAAATTTCATTTGATCTTTTACCATACCGACTATAGAAGTGTGGGTAGTTCTTTTTATATTTCCCCATTTAATGATTGAGGAAACTGAGGTTTAGAAAAATTGAGTAACTTTTCCAGACTTAAATTCTTGGGAACTGGTAGACCCCGGACTGGAAACCAGGAGAGGCTGCAGAACCGGGCTTTTAGTAAGTGGTGTTAGGGTTGGATCTCTGATTGTAAAAGAATTAAAATGAGTGAGTATGGAATAGGGTTGGACTTCTGATTGTAAATTTAGCTACAGGGAAATCCCAGAAATTTGCATAACTGTTTATCATCTTTTTTATATTAACACACCTGGCTCAACACCCCATCCTGACACCTAAGTGAAGAGTTAAATGGGAGACGGGGTTGTTTTATTTTCAGGTTTTCTGGCAGTTTGCTGGTGATGTGGGGAAATGGTCTAAAGAAAAATGGTTCCTTCTTGAAAGATTTCCCCACTACTACACCAACTTCTTAATCGGAGGTCTGGCCATTTTTCTTCAAACCGGCCCTAAGGATATTTTGACCCGCTTTCAGTTAGATAAGTGGTTTTTGTTGTTGCTGTTGTTGTTTTTAAGGGGAAGAAGATATTTCACCATGTGTAATTTGCCACAGATCTATGTTGGCCATATTTTCTGAACCAAAAATTCAGGATTTAAATCAGACAACACATCATAATAGTTGAATTCAAGACCAGCCTGGAAAGTCTGGGAGACAAGTTTTCTCACCCAGTCCTATAAACTAACTCTTCTCTCTGCCAGTATGTTCTTCCCCTTTACCCCTCATAAGCTTTTCTTCACATGTCACCTCAGTGACCACTCTTAAATATCAATTATATGCCTGTTCATATAAATAAACTATTTGTTTTAAGGAGCTCCAGTATCCACAGATTGAGTTTCATGATAATTTCACTGGAAATCAAATTACCAGGATCAGGAGATATTAATGGAAACTTTCTTAAAGGAGGACTCAGAACTGTCATAGTGAAAAATCTGCTATAAACTATCCACTAGTCTAAATTTCTTCCTATTAAAATGTCAGACATTTTAGTGAAACTAACCAAGAGCTCTGTGCCCTACATGCATGGAAGCCAATAGTATGGCACACCAGTTTTTGAGAAAACAGCAAACTTTATTGTGAGGTCAGCTGTAAGGAGATCAGGAATAAATTGCTCAAATCAATCCTCCCCAGTTGGTTGGTAATGGAATTTATAGAAAGGGAGAGGGGAGATGCTGCTTATCAATTAGATGGTGAGAAGGGGAAGTTTTAGGGTTCTTTTGTCAAGCACCGTCATTACACCTCCTCACAGGTCACATGTTTATTTTCAGGAGTGAGTTACAATGTTCCGGGCGGAGGATTTTGAGCTTGTGACATCAAAATGTCATTGACTGTACCAGCTGGCTTCTGCACATGTCCATTCTTGAAAATTCAGTTTCAGACTGCCCTTGAATGGATTCTGAAGACACTTACTGAAAGATCACTAAAGAGTTTTGTTATTTAAGAACTTTATGTCCAGTTGTGTCCAAGCCTTAGCTAATTTCATTACCAGTACAAATTCTAGATTACCTGACTGGTTGACTACAGGATCTCTTTTAGTCACCTATTCCAATCCAGAGACTGCAACATACAGTATTTTACAAGTATTTCATTGACTTTATTTTACATATAGGTGAGTTCCCAACTCAGAATTTCTCTTTCTCAGCACAGGTTCTCCTCCCTGAAAGCCTTATGACTTGTGACCAAGAAAACAGAACACTAAGGCTAACTTTACTCCCTTTACTAGAATTCATTTTCTTCTTCTGTAAAATGAAGGGTTGAACCAGAACTATAACTGTGGTTATGAATTTTCACTTCTGGTACTGCCCCTTTGGTTCTGGGAATTAGCCTTTGTTTCCTCTTTGCTGACTTTTGTGTACTCATTTGTAGATATTTCTACTGTCTGGTGCTCAATGTCCCGTCTTAACAGAATGATAGCTCTGTGGCATGTGATTTGTTTTGCTTTTTTAGAGACAGAGTCTTACTATGTCCTCAGGCAGCCTTGTGATCCTCCCATGTTGGCCTCCTCAGTAATCACACACCACTTTGTCCAGCTTAGCTGTGTGATCTTGAACAAGTCATTAAGCCTAAAGCCTCTCAGCTTCAGTTTTTTCATCAGTAAAATAGAAATGATAATAGTACTTATGAATAACAGCTATTCATAATAGCAAAAAATGGAAACAACCCAAAGGTCCATCAGCTGACAAGTGGATAAACAAAATGGCCTATCCACGCAATGAAATATTACTTGGGAATGAAAAGTAATCAGTTGATGATAAATGCAATTATGTAGATGAACCTTAAACATATATCAAGTGAAAGAAAATACTCCCAGATGACCACATATATAATTTCATTTGTGTTAAACATCCATAAAAGGAAAATCTATGGAAGACAAAAAATATGTTAGGCTTTCTCAGGGCACAGGATTTAGGTGGAAATGGAAAACAACTTCTCGTAGTTATAAGCATAAGTTTTTTGTTTTGTTTTGTTTTGTTTTGTTTTGTTTTTGCAGTGCTGGGGATTTAACTCAGGGCCTTGCGCTTGCTAGGCAAGTGCTGTACCACTAAGCTAAATCCCCAACCCTATAAGCATTTTCTTATGGTGATAAAGATGTTCCAAAATTCTGGTGTTTGCCCAACAATGAGTATCCTAAAAACTTTTGAATTGTACACATAAGTGGTTAATTGTATGGCTAAGAATTACATTATCAATAAAATTATTTTTTAAAAACCTTTAAAAAACAGTATTTATCTCATGTGCTATGAGATAAAAAGAGGATGCCAGTTAAGCAGTGTCCAGTACTTAGTAAGGACTTTGTAGTGTTATTTGTTACTGTGGCTGAAAACACAGAGATTCACTATGGGGAACTTTCTGGTCTCTGAATTTTGTTGTAGCTTTGCCTTTGTATAATGGCATTTATTCCTTATGTGCCACCTCCTACCTACTTTAGGGGGTGGCTACACCCATTCAGCACGGCCACCCAGAGGACGGCTGGTGAGGATTGCGGTTCTGAGGACCCTCCTGATGAGTTTGGTCCCTCTCTTGCTGAACGAGCCTTAAGGTTAAAAGCTGTTAAACTAGAGAAGGAAGTCCAGGATTTAACAGTGAGTAGATTTCATATTATATATTCTTCACTTCCTTTCTGTGACTTAAATATTCAAATAAAGTTTTTAAATACATTTAAAAATGAAGTTTCCGATATTGAACTCGAGTTGGAAGAGGCGAGTCCGGTCTCCAAATGGAGGTAAAACTGCCGCCCAATCGCCGCAGCCCAACTCCGGCCGTCGCCACCGCCGCCGGGGGGAGGAGGGCCATGATCCAAAGGAACCAGAGCAGTTGAGGAAGCTGTTTATTGGTGGTCTGAGCTTGAAACCACAGATGACAGTTTAAGAGAACATTTTGAGAAATGGGGCACACTCACAGATTGTGTGGTGATGAGAGATCCCCAAACAAAACGCTCCAGGGGCTTTGGTTTTGTGACTTACTCTTGTGTTGAAGAGGTGGATGCAGCAATGTGTGCTCGACCACACAAAGTTGATGGGTGTGTAGTGGAACCAAAGAGAGCTGTTTCTAGAGAGGATTCAGTAAAGCCTGGTGGCCATCTAACAGTGAAGAAAATTTTTGTTGGTGGTGTTAAAGAAGATACAGAAGAATATAATTTGAGAGACTACTTTGAAAAGTATGGCAAGATTGAAACCATAGAAGTTATGGAAGACAGGCAGAGTGGGAAAAAGAGAGGATTTGCTTTTGTAACTTTTGATGATCATGATACAGTTGACAAAATTGTTGTTCAGAAATACCACACTATTAATGGGCATAATTGTGAAGTGAAAAGGGCCCTTTCTAAACAAGAGATGCAGTCTGCTGGATCACAAAGAGGTCGTGGAGGTGGATCTGGCAACTTTATGGGCCATGGAGGAAACTTTGGAGGTAGTGGAGGGAATTTTGGCCGTGGTGGAAACTTTGGTGGACGAGGAGGCTATGGTGGTGGAGGAGGTGGCAGCAGAGGTAGTTATGGAGGAGGTGATGGTGGATATAATGGATTTGAATGAGATGATGGAAACTATGGCGGTGGTCCTGGTTACAGTAGTAGAGGAGGATATGGGGGTGGTGGACCAGGATATGGAAACCAAGGTGGTGGATATGGTGGTGGTGGAGGAGGATATGATGGTTATAATGAAGGAGGAAATTTTGGTGGTGGTAACTATGGTGGTGGTGGGAATTATAATGATTTTGGAAATTATAGTGGACAACAGCAATCAAATTATAGACCCATGAAGGGGGGCAGTTTTGGTGGAAGAAGCTCTGGCAGTCCCTATGGTGGTGGGTATGGATCTGGTGGTGGAAGTGGTGGATATGGTAGCAGAAGGTTTTAAAAAACAACAGAAAAGGGCTACAGTTCTTAGCA
>PVJO010005718.1:0-95681 GCA_004026905.1 Hystrix cristata | reverse complement strand
GGAAGCTCACGTTGTGGCCTTTTTACAGCGCTGTGGAGCCAGAGAGGTGGGATTTGAATGGATTCATTTGCTGCCTTTGTGTGTTGTTGTGCAGTAGCCACGAGGCCAGGGCAGGCCAAGCCCTGGATTTTTGGTAGCTTCACTGTCCCTGGGAATTACCTTTGTTGGAGAGAGTTGTGAGGGATTGAGAGGGGGCTTCTGACCTCAGGTGTCAATCAGGAGGATGAAAGCTTGGGAAGGTACCAAACTTTTGTTTAAACATCAAATCTCTCAAGTAGTAAACACATCAACACTTAGTGTGGCACTTACAATGCCCAGCAGCAAGTGAGACAGGCGGTCACACAAGCACATTTTAGAAAAGGATAGTCAGTGGGATTTTTAAAGGTCCCATGTCTTGGGTCATAAGATCAAGTGCCAAAAAATGCTGATTGGAAATTAACAAGCTCCTAAAATATTCCACTGAGTAGGATGGAGTGGCATATAAACATCAAAACATAACCAAACCCAAGGACATATCACAGGAAGATGGAACCTAACCAAAGTGCTCTCTGTAATAGTACTATATGTTTCTCTACTCTAACTGATCTTCAACCGACAGCACAAAAACAAAAGAAACATGAGAAATCAAGGCATTGACATATCCACCCTAACTCTGCAACTCCCCAAATCCCTAACTCTCCAAAGTCTGATATTCCAGATACTGAAGTAGAGGAAGCTATAGCCAAAGAACTGAAAAATCCAAATATTCAAAATATTTGAAGATATGAAAGAGTTAACATATAAACAAATGCATAAGCTGTTTAACAAACTCAAAGAGGATTTAATTAAATAGATAAAGGACTTTATTAATAAAATGTCTGACTATCTTAAAGAAGAAACAAACAATAAAGTAATTGAGTTAAGCAAGACTATACAGGACATGAATAGCTACTTAAGAAAAAGATTAGAAAGTATGAAAAGAATGGAAGCAGAGATAAGTGATATGAAAAATTTAGTAGAACAGATGGGTAGCTGACTTAACCAGTGTGGGGACAGAATATAAGAAATAGAAGATGAGGTGGATAAAGTAGGTCATAAAGTCAAAGATACCCTAAAAACAACAAGACACCATGCAAACTGGATCCAATAGCTGCTAGATAACAAACAAAACAAAACACAACATCAGAATTATAGGAATAAAAGAAAAATTAGAAGACACCTCAAAACATATAAAATTTATTCACTGAAATCATAGCAGAATAATTTCCAAATCTAGGGAGACGATTCAGTATTCAAATAAAAGAAGCATATAAATCTCCAAAAAGACACCAGAAAAGAACCTTCATGCAACACATTATAATCGAAATTTCAGAAATTCAACAAAAGGAGAGAATACTAAAAGAAAGAGAAAAAGCAAGCAACCTATAAAGGCAAGCCCATCAGAAAAACTGTCATTTCCTCAGGATAAAGCTGAAAAGCCAGAAGAGCCTGGAGTGAAGTTTTTCAACCCTAAAAGAAAACAATTGTCAACCCATACTTATATCCTGCAAAATTAGCCTTCAAGATTGACAGAGAAGTAAAATCTTTCCACAACAAACAAATCTTAAAGAAATACATGATCAGTAAACCAGCATTGCAGAAAACACTTCAGGAAATCCCAGACAGAGACAGGGAGGCCACCAGCACCAAAGAGCTCAAAGGAAAGTATACATGTAACTGGAAGTGAAAAAAATAAAGGACTCAACACTGGAAACATAATGCAATGACAGGATTCAATAAATATTTTACAATAATAACTCTCAATGTCAGTGGTCTCGACTCCCCAATCAAATGATACAGACTGGCAGATTGAATAAAAAACTGAAATGTGACTATATACTGCCCACAGGAGAAACACCTCATCCCAAAGTACATAGACTGAAAGTGAAAGCATGGAAAACAACATTCCATCCAATTGGAGCCTGAAAACAAGCAGGAGTAGCTATCTTATTTTCACAAACAACAGACTTCAAGGCAAAACTGGCCATAAGAGACCAAGATACTGGTAAAGGGAAGAATTCAAAACAAAGAGATAACAATGGTAAATATCTATGCACTGAAAGTTGGTGCACCCAATTTCATAAACCAAATACTACTGACTTAAAAGGACAGATATACACCAACACATGGGGGGAAATTCAATACTCCACTCTCAAAATTAAACAGGTCAACCAGATTAAAAAATCAACAAAGAAATATGAGAATTAAAGCTCACCATTGAAAAAAATGGAATTAATGGATATCTACAGAATATTTCATCCAGTGATGACAGAATATATGTTTCTCAACAGCACATTGAACTTTTTCCAAAATAAATCATATGTTAGGTCATAAAGCATGCTTAAATAAGTACAAAATAATTGAAAGAATCCCCTGCATCAGAATCATAGCAGAATGAAGTTAGAAATCAACAGCAAAAGAAGCCAAAGAAACTATGCAAACACATGGAAACTAAGTAAAACTTGTTGAATAATCAATAGCTCACAGAAGAACTCAGGGAAGAAATTAAAAATTCCTAGAATCAAATGACAATGGAAGCACAACATACCAAAACCTATGGGACACAATGAAAGCAGTTCTAAGATGAAAGTTTATTGCTGTAAATACACACATAAGAAGAATAGAATAGTCCAAAATAAATAACCTTACGATGCATCTTGAGGTCCTAGAAAGACAAGAACGATCCAAATCTGAAACTAATAGAATGAAAGAAATTATAAAGATCAGAGTAGGAAGTAATGAAATTGAGACTACAAAACAATACAAAGGACCAATGGATCAAAGAGTTGGTTTTTTGAAAGGATGGGAAGGGAACCTGGGGATGGGGCTGATGGGAGGGAGAGAAATGGAAGGGGAAGTAAAAAGCATCAAGATGTGATATATTTATTTACCAATTCTCGCATGATATATGTATTCACTATGTATCACAAAAATACACTAATGAAAATTCAGAAAAAAAGAAAACGCTGTGCTCTGCTCAGTGATGAAGAAATGGCAGTGGGTTGCTCTGCAAGGAAGACTGAATATTCCATTCAGACATAGAGGTCTGGTTAGAACATCCCCAGAATAGACATTTTTTTGCCCCTGCCTATCTTATTTCTCCCGAGGGAGGCCATGTTCTGTTTTCCATTTGCCAAACTGCACTCGGCCGCCTCTGTTTGTTCCTCCTGCCTTGGCCTTGGTGATAATTACACCTTGGTGACGATATCACTATCATTTTAGAGCCTTACAATCTCCACTGCTTTGGTAAACCTGGATATAAAGATGTCTCTCATCATCAAGCCCACCCTGTAGAAGAGAACTGCTGCTGAATTTTTTGTGGTGTTCGTGCCTCTCTCACCAGCATGGTCCTTATGACCTTGGCAAATGGTATAATCCTGTGACTTTGTTTCATTTCCCTTGGCATATTTAGTATATCTTGTCTCCCTTCTGAATCTTTGTGTTCCTTATTCCACAGTTGCTACAGCAACGCTGGCCTTTCAGTGTCACTTAGTGTGGATTCACTTTTTCTATACTTCTAGGATCCATTTGGTAGTGAGTTTGCACCATCTCCTATGGTCCTTGTCAAGATGTTAAGTTCTATAGTCCAAGAGAGGACTCCCACATCGACAAACTCTCAATTACCCAATCTTACACTCTAGCGCCCCTCATCGAGCATCAGAGTCCAATTCTGTATGAACTTTTCCAGTTCCTTACAATCCGAGCTAAGTTGCGGTTACTTGGAGAACAATCACTCCCTTCCCTTGTTAGGCCCGGCATGTCCGAGCTGTCCCTTAGCATTTGTTGTGGGCCTAGTGCCAGGCGGAGAGAGGTGTGCGTGTGTGCCTCTGTCAGAGAGAAGTTTTGCACATTTGCAAGCAAGGGGATAGGGTCGGGGACGCTATCAATAGTGACATTGAGCCAACTTTACAGGCTCAGGAGAAGCTGGAGATTCGAGATTTTGGCACCCCAAACCATGTTAGGGTTTTATTCTTTCCCAGGCAGCATCCCGATTTTACACAGCCAAGCTGTTTTCACTAGGAGTTTAATCTTCTTTAGACCTCCATAACCACCAAATTCCATGGATCTTATTCCTCATGACCGACTGGTCAGTGACTGATGCAGTTTCCAAATAATTATCTTAGTGCCAGCTTTCCTAGATAACTTCCAATTTCAAGTGGCACAGTTTGAATTTCCCAGGAAACAAACTTCAAAACAGAATTTAGTATGCAAGATGCTTATTAAGAGATGTTCAGGGGCTTGACATCTGTGGAAAGAAGCAAGTGCAGACAAGGGGCAAGTTGAGCTACAATGTAGGTCCAACAATAGTCTCAGCCAACCTCACAGGAGGATCTAGAGTTAGGATGAGCTTTTAGAATTGTCCTGCATTGAGCTGAGATGGTCAAGCCTTCACATTCTCTTTTTGGTCAGTCATTGTGGGCTACCCCAGAAAACTCTGTAAATTTGGATGAAGCACATAGTACTTGAGGCGATCCCTGAAGGAGATAACAGCAGAAGGAAGCTTGGAACTTAGCCAACATGTCCTTTCTTGAAAAGGACGATGGGCTGACGTATCTCAGTACCCACCATAGGCCCCAACTATTTACTCTAAAAATTGTCAATTAAATGTAAAGAGTTAAACATTTATCCTTATTTCCTATACAAATTGTACTACAGAGAAACCAAATAGTGATGATTGATGAGGGTGAGTTCTATACAGAACGATCCAGTTAATAAAATAGAAGAAAGTATAGGATTAAACCAGCGGTGGCAAACCTCTGGCACACGTGCCACGGCAGGCTATTTGCATCATTGAAAGCTCTAAAAGGTTCACCATCACTGGATTAGACTATCAATTTTTCAGGGCTAGTAACTTTTAAATGATGAACATCAAGCTGATGAAACCATAAAGTAAAAGACTGACGGGGGGAAATTCATAGTGGAAGCTTCCAGCTACCCCAACCTGAACCCAGCAATGAACCGGAACATCTCCAAGCATTATACACCATGTACCTCCCTATGCGATGCAGTAGAAAATGCAGACCACCATCTCAGCACTACTGCTTAAAAATATGGAATCTATTTAAAGCCATGGAGCCAATTTATGATTTGTGGTTAAGTTGTACTCATTTCTTTAACAAGAAGAGCACGTTAAGTGACAACACATAGAAGCAAACAAAAAAAAAATGGGACTGTAGGGCACTCAACAGTACAACTGATTTGATTTCCTCAGCAACTCAATAGCATGAAAAAAAAGGGGAACTGTTTTAGATTAAAATAAATTTAAGACACATAACCAAATACAATGAGTGCATCTTGTTTGAATCTGAATTTAAAAAAAAAAACAACAACAATAAAAGGACATTTTGAGACAACTGGGAAAATACGAGTATGGACTATGTATTACAGGATACCAAAAAATTATAAATTTTGCCCTATGTGGAAATGGTGGACTGGTTACATTGGTTAGAAAATGTCTGTGTTTTCAGAAGACAATGAAGTACATGGGATAAAATGACATGATATTTGAGATTTGCTCTAAAATGCTTTCAAAAACCAAAAAGAAAAAGATATATAAAGTAGGCTTCTTAGTTCAGGCTACTGTAACAAAGTCCCATACACAAGGTGGCTTCTTAATTAAACAGAAATTTATTTCTCACAGTTCTAGAGGCTAGAAATTTGAGATAAGAATGCCATCATGCCTGAATTCTGGGAAGGGCTCTCTTTTGTAGACTGGCTTACAGACTACAAACTTCTTGTGTCCTCTTGTGGAGGAAAGGGGGTAAGAGAAGTCTCTGCGGTCCCTTTTCTAAGTGTACAAATTTCATTCATGAACACTCCACTCTCGTGAGTAATTTACATCCCAAAGGCCCCACCTTCTAATACTATCATATTAGGGGGTTAGGACGTCAATATAACATTTTGGAGGCACACAAATATTCAGTCCGTTGCATCCAGCATGGCAGTCTTGAGAATTTCTACACCAGAGTCATAAGTATATATAGCTTCATTATATTGTTCTCCATTCTTTTTGTATTTTTGAAAATTAAAGAAAAAGATGACAAAAAAAGAAGACAAATACAAAGGTCCCAATGGGGGAAAACGATGCTCAAATGATATGAACAGGCATTTATAGAAGAGGAGATGCAAATATACAATAAACATTTGAAAAGATATTAAGCCTCACTGATAGGGAAATGCAAACCAAAACAATAAGACTATTTTCTATTCAAAGACTGGCAAAATTTAATGGGACCATGTAGTACTACGTTCACAGCCAAATAGCTGGCTGCTGCTGGCAAGGTAAATCACCTCCATCCTACAGTATTTGTAAATATTAAGCTACATACATATTTTTAGATATAGCGATCTCACTTTTTGGAATTTATTCTGCAGAAATAAAAATACCAGAAATTAATGATCTATACACGGGGTGTTTGAGGCAGCAATTCTTCAACTGGCAAAAGAAAACATTGAAGATAACCTAAATTATTACAAATTAATGGTCAAATAAATTATGGTTCAGTAGAGTGTGTTGGTGCATGCCTGTAATAATCCCAGCACTTAGGAAGCTGAGGCAAGAGGATAGCCAAGAGTTCGAGGCCAGCTTGAGCTATATAATGAATTCAAGGCCAGCCTGCACTACAAAGAGAGACCCTGTCTCAAAAAACCTAAATAAATAAATAAATAAAGCTTCATTCATGCCATAGACTATTTTATTTTTTAAAAATTAAATTTTCCCATAATCAGAGTATGTTTACAGCACAACATTTAGGAAATGCAGATAAAAAGGGAAAATTCATAATTCCGGACCCAGAAATATGATCTTGGTATATATTAAATGTTTTTCATTGTGTGAGTATATAGTTGGCTTTCTGTATCAATGGGTTCTGCATCTAGAATTAATCAATTATAATTGAAAATATTCAGAAAAAAATTTTGTCCATACTGAGAAAGCATAGACTTCTTTTGTCATTGTTCCCTAAACAATATAACATATAAATAATAGGTTAACAATTGTTTATATGTTAGCATATCAACAATAATTTACACAGCATTTATGTGTATTATAAGTAATCTAGAGAGTTTGGTATTTGCAGAGGTTGTGAAACCAATTCCCTATAGATTCCAAAGGATGACTGTATATGTATGTATACATATGTGTGTGCATGGATATGTGTATATGCATATGTATATACCACATTTGATTTTCCAATAAAGAGGTACCTACATGTTACACAATATGTTATAACCTCTCGTTTCCTTAATTCCTTTGTGAATATTTTTTACATCAATAAATATTCATCTAGGGATTAACATCTGGAATACATAAGAAATTTAGCAAAAACCAAATAAATAAATAAATAAAATAACCTGATTTTAAAGTGGCCAAAGACTAGATATTTCTCAAAATGAATACAAGGGTTATGGATTTAGCTCAAGTGGCAGAGTGCCAGCCTCGCAAGCACAAGGCCCTGAGTTCAATCCCCAGCAACTCCCCCAAAAAAGAATGCATACAAAAAGCCAACAGGTATATGAAAAATGATCATCAGGGAAATGCAAACCAAAACCATGAGGAGATGCCACCTCATTCCAGTTAGAAACAAAAGTTCTGCTGGAGGTGTGAAGAAAGGAAATCTTTACACACTGTTGGTGAGAATGTAAATTAATACAGTCATTATGGAAAACAGGATGGAGGTTACTTAAAAATCAAAAACAGCATTACGATATGATCCAGCAATCCCAGTACTGGCAATGAAATCAGTAAGCTGAGGAAACATCTCTACTCTCATGTTTGTTGCAGCCCTGTTCTAAGACTTGGAATCTACCAAAATGCCCAACAACAAATGAATGGATAAAGAATCAGAACACTAGGCTGGAAGTGGTAGAGAACTTGCCCAGTTTATGCAAGACCCTGGACTGAACCCCCAGCAATGAAAGAAAAAGGAATACTATTTAGTACAGTATTCAGTTATTAAAAATTAATGAAGTTGTCATGGGAGACAGGGATGAACTTGGAGCATATTATGTTAAGTGAAATAAGCCACACATAGAAAGACAAACATATGATCTCAGTCATATATGGAATCTAAAAACAGCTGATCTCATAAAAGTAGAGTAGAACAGTGGTCATGTGAGACTGGAGATTGGGAGAGCCAAGGATGGGGAGAGAGTGGGCAACGTGTACAAAGTTAGGTAGGAGAAATAAGTTCTGGTGTTCTATTGCATAGTAGGGGATTATGATTAACAATAAATGTATTGTATATTTCAAAATAGCTAGAAGAGAGAATGTTTGCCCTACAAAAAAGTTATAAATGCATGAGGTGATGGATATGCTAACTACCCTTGTGATCAATAATATATACTATATATGTGTCGAAACATCAAATTGTACCTCATATGTACTATTATAAAATATACAATGTTTAATATATGTTAAACATACACTATAATTATAAAGTATACGGTAAGATAAAGATTCCTTTACAAACATGGCCTTTAAGAATTACGTACTATTTTTTTTTTCATCGTTGCTCTATAATTTAACCACTCCACTATTTGGCAGTAGAGTATTTAAGTAAATCCAATTTCCCCTTTTATAAACAGCTCTCCTGCAGGCTTACAAGGCTTTGTAGTTTGTCAATGGCATTCTATAAAGTTCTGGCTACTTCCAGAGTCATTTGAGGCAGCCAGTCAGAATGCTTACCTTCAAGGGATCCTGCTATCTTCCCAGATAACAAAACTGCAGTCTAAAAAAACAAACCAAACCAAAAACTGCAGTCTTCATAATTTGAAAGACCTGTCTTATCCTGCCCATTAGTCATGCAGCCTAAGTGGGACTTGGTTCCAGAAATCCCATACACCCTCTCCCTCCTCCAGCCTCATTCCCCCACCCCAGCGCTTTCCCGCTCCGCGGCCTGGCCTATGGCAGACGCCAAGAATTAATTAGGGGCGGGGACCTAGGAGCGGCTGTCAGGAGGTCGCCATATTTCTGTATCGCCCCGAGGCAGCCCTGGCAGTCTGTGGGTCGCGAGAGGGGCTGACAGGGCGGGGCCGCCGCTCCGCTCAGCCGGCCTCACCCCTCCCGCCGGGGACAGGTGGCTGGAGTGCGCCCCGCCTCCGCCAGCTACCTTCGGGACGGGGGAGGGCCGGTCCCGGACGGCCGCGGCCAGCTGCGAGTGGGAGTGAGTGAGGGCCGGTCCGGGACAGCCGGGCAAAGAGTCAGGCAGCAGCAAACGAGGACCGTGGCCGCCAAAACAATGCTCCTGTACCGAGGGGCCCCCGGCGGCCCTGGCGCGCCGGGCGGCGGGCTGACCCGGCCGGGCAGCGGCCCGCAGGCCTTTGGAATCCGCCTGAGCACGGTAGGTCGGGGCCCGAGGGGGCGGGCTGCGCGCGGGCCCCGGGGCTGTGCGGGCGCCCGGGGAGGACCCGGCGGGCCGAGGCCTCACGCGGGACGGGACCTTCTCTCGCCCCCAGATGAGCCCCCGCTACCTACAGAGCAACTCCAGCAGCCACACGCGACCCTTCAGTGCCATCGCGGAGCTGCTAGGTGAGTGGCGAGGGCGGGCCTGGCCGTGATCGCCCGAGGCAGTGGTGCCAGCGTGGTGCGGCAGTCTAGACTCTGGAGGAATGCGAGGAGCCGCGCGGGGCGGGCCGGGCTGGGGTGGGGGCCTCGGGTCTGGCCCGGCTCCGCCAGCGGAGGAGGGGTACGGCTCTCTTCAGGAACGAGGTTCCACGAATAAAGCGGGGCAGACAAGGGTATCCGAAGAGTTGGGACTCCGTGCGTTTTTTCTCTCTGGCTCGTGACGGTCCTCTCCCTGGTTCGTGATGTTCCGGGCGCTTTAGGACAGCTTAGTTAATAATCAAAAGGAGATGCATAAAATATCGGGCCCCAAGGCAGCTGGGCTGCAACGGGGACTGGCGATCATCAGAAAACTCTTAGCTACCAAAGGGGCCTTGGTATAGGACCAAGTAAGGTCATTAGGAAAGGTCCGATAAAGAGATGTCTTTAACTATTGAGACAAGAACATCTAGGAAGGATGGGATTTCTCTTAAGAGATGACACGAGTGCATTTGGCTCCCTGAGACTGTGGAGAACTGAGCCCCTGGTCCACGAGCGCCCTCACACCGCTGGAATGAATCATGAGGACCTAGAAACCTCTCTCTCCGCGGGTGTTTGCTTTTAACGCGTTTTCGGTTGATCCTTTGAAGCCAAGTACACTAGTTTTTGAAGGAATGGGCTAAATGTTGTGTGGAAAGCAGAAAAACAGTCCTGCACTAAATGCAGCAGCATACAGAGCACATTATAAGTGCTTCAAAAATTGAAAGAAAGGACAGAGATTTATGGGACTAGGTAGCACAGAAAATCTTGAAAAGTTTCAAAGCTCTCTGAATAAGTCTCATTCCCTACTTAAGCCATACTTATGGCCATGCTATGAGAGTTGTTTTAGTCAAGAATTTGGCGGGCAGCAGGGGAGTCAGGAGAGTTACCTGGAAGGTGATGGAGAATTCTGATGATTAGTTTGACTAACACCAAATGCTTTACATGTATGACTCAATTAGAACATGCAGAAGAAAAAATAGTATTGGTACATTTTGAATTATTATAAGTTTTGTGCCATGCCTCCAGTGAACATCTGGAGAGGGGAGTAAGATCTGTGTTCATGTAACTTGCAAAAAAGACGGAGAATTAACAATGAACATAAGGGGGAGATGGGAGACAAAAACGTGTTGTGAGAAATGTCTTGTTCTTTCACAGTTGCACCCTGTTGTACTTGTGTTTTACTGTGCAACTATACTTTATAGATGATTCATTAAGTTTTCATTTTGTAATTTTGAGTACATATGATTGTTTTAAGCCTTTAACTTTGAAGAACCTAGGCTTGGCCTGAAACAGCCAACATGAGTGTCACTATGTTAGTATATTATATGCACACATGCATGCATATATACAAGCATAGATTTTAAAAGCATATCACATATGTTTGTGATAATAGAAGGGAGATCAACATGTTAACTAGCAACCCAGTTTTCATTTTGGGCTTTCCTTCAATAGTGTTCTGTACTTAAGCATTAGTTTTCTAGTGAACATTCATTCAGTAAATATTTATTGAGCATCTACAGTTCACAAGGCTACTGTGGTAGGTACAAAAATGAATACAATACAGATTCATGCTTCTAGAAGGGGACATAAAACATGCAGAAAGTTCATGCTTTGTATAACAAAAAAATAGAAAATTATATATTGGCAAAGATTTACACAAGTGCTATGGGAATTTAGAGCAAAGAGGAGTAACTTTCAATTTATCAGGAAGAGGAGATCAAAGAAAAGCTGTGTGGAGAAAGTAACATTTGAGCTGTGATTTGAAGGATTGTGATATGTGGATATGATGGGGGAAGGGCATTCCAGGCAAAAGGAACAACTGGATGAATGAAAGTATGAAGAATACTGATCATTGAATTTAATTAGAGCCTAGAGGTCACAGGTAGCAAAAACTATTGGTCCTTAGAGAGTTTACAAAGAGCTTTCACAATTATCTTTTTACTTTTGCCTTTTGAAGTAAACAGTATTATTTTTTTCATCCTGCAGATGAAGAAACAGAGGTTCAGAGAATTAATTTCCAAGGTTACTTGTCTGCTAAGTGCCAGATCCAGGACTTAAACACAGGTCTTTTTACAAGTCGGAAATGAGGTTAGAAAATTGAGCTGGGACTAGGATGTGACTGAGAGGTTCTGGTATTTGATGTGTTACTCTGATATTTTCTGACTGGAAGAATGTCATGATCAGAGCTGTGCTTTAGGAAAGTTGATCTTGCAGCAATGTATAAGATGGATGAGAGAAGAGAGAGACATAGATTTGCAAGACTGGTTAGGAGGCTATTGCAATAATCTTGATGAGAGAGAATAAACTCTGAACTAAGAGAATGATAATGGGAATAGAAAGAACAATATGTAAGAGAGTCTAAGGATATATAGAACAGGAAGAGGAAGAAATTTAAAAATAATTTTTTTTTTTGCAGTGCTAGCAATTGAACCTAGAGCTTTATGCATGCTGGCAAGAAGTCTACCACTAAGCTACACCCCCAGCACCCTAAAAATGACTTTGGAATTTCAAACTTACAGTCATTTGAGTGCTGACACTATGTGTGTGTGTGTGTGTGTGTGTGTGTGTGTGTGTGTAGCAGAAGAAGGATAGGCTTGTGACACAAGAATAAAAGTATTCTTGTCTGATGACGTTACTTTCAGGCAAGAATACTTTTGGCTACTTGCAGGAGGTCTGTAAGGCAATAACCTGGCACCTTGCCTGTATCCACTGGAAAATGATGGGATGCTTGTGAAGCACTGTGTCAAAGTCATCTTAAGCTCTACTGGGAGGCTGTCATTCAGTTTTTCATTGCCTCCCAGGTTCTGATCTATGCAGCTTCAATTACAATGCTTTTCCAGAAGACGAGGGATTGTTGGACCAGATTAGGGTAATAAGATAGATTTCCCAAGAATCCTATGCTTTTGCCAAAGTAGTGGGTGATACAAAGGTAGAGATAGAACCCTCCCACTAAGGGATAGCTCAAGTCAGGTTAGGAGAGAGAAGACTCTTTGGGAATTGGTAGCAGATAGGATGGCATGGCCAGGTTAGGGCATGAAGACCCTCAGAATACGATAGTACCTCTCTTCCCTAAGCAGTGGCTGAGATGAGGGAAGTAAAGGTTCTCTCATCATCCTACCTGTTCATAGGCTAGTGGAGAAGTTGAATTCCCAGGTATCAGATAGCATATGCTACATGTTGGCCAGTTTTTAGAGGGTTAAGAAGTAGAATGAAACCAGCCATCAAATTGGTGGCTTACTATTATAAGTTCATCTGTTGAAGCTGACCTTGTTATTATTATAATTTCATTTGTTGAAGCCGAGTAAAAGACCACATAGAACAGACAGTAAGTGGGAAGCTGTGCCTGCCCAGCCCACCCACTGATTTCACTTTTCCTGCCGCTCCAGCTGACCCTGGCCTTTCATGTGCCCCCCCCATTTACTCCATGAGCTCCCAGCCAAGGAGATACAATATCTAGCTGCTCCTGGCAGCTACTGTTAAACTCTGGAAGTGCCTTTGTTAAAACTTGTTGTATTCCTATGAGAAAATATGTAGTAAACACTTGGCAGTAGAGAAGAAAAGAGTAAAGGTGATTTTCCTAGAGACCCATGAGCTGACTCGTGCAAGGCACTGTTGTCCATGTCAGTTGGAATTGATATATGTTATATGTTTGAATTGGGAATGTTCATAAAGTGTTAGAAAAAATTCTGTTTCCAACATTTTCCATATATAAATGATGTCTAGCTGGTTGACAAGTTTATCAGTTTCAATGTCTTTAGCTGTCTGCTAGCAGGAGTGACTGATAAGGGCCTGCTTGCCAAGTAAAATTTCCTGAAGTATGTAGGCAGCTGTACAGTGCTGAATCCTTCCATCAGTTAAAGAAAGAAAAAGCTGCTTCTTACAAAGTAAAGAACTATATTTCTGATAAAGTCACTGTTGTATGTCAACTTGTAACTCCTGCCCAAAGACAGCTCACCTATCTTACCTCATAATATGGGCCTAAGCCCCATGTGGCCTTCAAAAATCGATTATCAGGCTTCTTAACCCTTCTGGAGCTATTGGTAATACCTTACAGCTGTTCGGATTTTTTCAGGTTATAATCAGTAACAGTTTTATTAAGCAGTGATTCTAGCAATACCATTGTGACTTTTGAAATTAATCTCTGTCTTACTTTATTTAGTGGACATTCCACACATTCAAATGAATGTAAACTCTTCATTGCATTGTCATAATTTGTCTTTTTGAGTATGTGTAATACTGTTCTTGGTTGTAAAGGATGTTCCCAGCAGAGAAATTACATGGTTTGATTAGGGGTAATTGGACAAGTATACAAGCAAGACCCCACCTGGCTCTCTCAGCCCAGCTGTGTGGTACCAGTAAAACAGTATAGGGTGCCAAAGCAAGGGAAGAGGGTAGAAGGGAAGGTTGCTATCTTGCTTAAAAAGTTAATAAGGACGGGAATGCTTAGGACCCTATTTGTATTAGTCTATTTTGTGCTGCCGTTGCAAAATACCTGATGCTGAGTACTTTATAAGTAAAGAAATTTATTTAGCTCGTGATTCTGGTGGCTGGAAGGTCCAGACAGCATGATACCAGTGTCCTGGCAAGGGCCCCCTTGCTGCATCACAGGATGGCAGAGAAGCCAAAAAGGAACCAGCCATGTGCAAACAGGGCCAATCACACAGGGTAGCCTCACTTTATAGCAACTCACTGTAGTCAGAACTAATCCAGTTCTATCATACCTGACAGCATTAAAATCCCTTCCAAGAGCAGCATCCCCAGTGACCAGATTACCTTGCACTAGGCCCACCTCTTAATGCCTTCACCACCTCAATACTATCACACTACGGACCAAGCTTCCAGCACGTAAACCTTTGAGGGATAAACCACATCCAAACAATAGCATTATCCAACAACTTGTACAGATTGCCCTTCTATTCAGGCCAGTGAACCCTAATCAGGCTTTTCAGCCACCCATGTTAGTGTTAGACTAGTACCTGTGGCCAACAGATGTAGCTGCTAGACAGTGGCATCCCTGGGGCTGGTGCATATGTTAGATTATGGCTAAAATTTGATATCTTTGTAGTCTTAGCTAGCTGATCCACTGTGAAGATGTAACTCAGGAGGAATTGTGATCTATTTATTATTTTCTACTTTTATTCAATGTTCTCCATTTCATAAAGGGTAAACAACTTCACCTTTAAGATCATTACAGAGATAGTAGAATTGCTCTTTCTCACTAAGCATGCTTTCTACCCTGTCTGGGATTTAGGCAGGCAATTAAATATTTTGGTTTTAACTCCTGATTCTTTCAGTTGTCCTTATGCAACAAAAAGAGATGGTGATAATGTCTGAATTCTTTAAATAGAGGAGGTACTGTAAAAATAGAAAATAAAATCATTCTGAATCAACTGTAAAATGTATAATGTGCATCTATTTTTTACTAAAATTGCTGATTGTACTTGTCTCCTTCGCCATCCTTTACTAAATGCGTTCATGAGTAGTAAAGTGGCTAAAAGACAAGAATAAAGCAAAATCAGAGCAAAATGACTTATAAATAGGAGTACTTTTCCCACAGACTCTGAAGTTGAAAGGGATAAAGGCAGATTGCAGATCAGTCATTACATGAAATCTAGAAATCAGCTACATAATTCTGTAATATCTGTTGTTTTCTCTAACTTGATAAATGCAATACCATTAATGCCCCCTTAACTTACTTTCTGGGACATCCATGTGAGAGGAATAAAGGACAGTTTTCCATGTCATGGGGGCACTGAACTAGATATTTTTGATAGAATGTTGGAAAGGAGGATCTAATATCACAGATTTCTACCTTTTGCAGATAACGCTGTAGATCCAGATGTATCAGCCAGGACGGTCTTTATAGATGTCGAGGAGGTCAAGAATAAATCTTGTTTGACGTTTACTGATGATGGATGTGGGATGACACCTCATAAACTCCACAAAATGCTCAGGTAAAAATGTCTTCATTCTCTTTCTCTTGACTTCATGAATTCTATTTAAAGCTTAATCATTTTTAATATTTCACTTTCCTTTTATTGACTCAACAAATATTTATATGTTAGTGCCAGGGTACTGGTAATGGAACAGACATTGTTCCTGCCCTCACAGAACTTACAGTCTAGCTGGCAATTCAAACAATTAGACTATGAAGTGATCGTAATAAAACATGAAAAGTATGCTATGAAAGCATAGGCTACACGGGATGCATCAACAGGGCAACCCAGTCTGATCCCAGAGTTTAATAAAAGCCTCCAAGATGAAATAATACTTATTCTGAGTGAGTAGATTTTACTCCGAATGAGTAGAATTTAAGTAGATAAAAAGGGGCAGGGAGCAAGGAATGAGAGCTCGGGCAAGGAGAACAGCGGGTACAATGACGTGGGGACCGTCACTGATCTGAGACCTTCTGCAAGGCCTAATTAACCAAAACTCACTCTTAGATCAGAAGTATTAAGGTTGGGGTGATTTGTGGATTAGAACCATGAAGGTGCCTGGCTATGATCAAACCCCATAAAAGATCAGTAGAAGACTTTTACACATATAGTATTTGAAATTTTTACAGTAGAATTGCCAAGTTAGGAAATTCTCTTTTCTGTTAAAGCTGATGACAAATTTCTATTGTCATGCTCAGTTCACTTAATTACTTTAAAAGGTTTGCAGTTGAGAATTTACGTTTGTACTTTATTATCTTCACATATCACTCAGTTCAAGATGAGTGTTTCCTGAACTCCTTCCTTCTGTCTTCCTTTTTAGCAGATGAAGTTGATTACTGCCCATGTGGCTTCCTGAACTAGAGTGTGTGAAGCCCAAGTAACAGTGGAGGGTGCTGAGGAGAAGGGAAAGGGCTCAGAACCCTAGAAATGGAAAACAAATTCCTTTGGTCATAAGTTCTCTTTGAAGGTGTTCTAAATCAGTAACGCCATAGGGAAATTCCTTTGATCCGTCACAGAAACAAAATGAAATTTGCTCAAAGTAAACAGTTATATTTTACTGCTCAGCAGTACTTATACTTGTTTCTCAGACTTTTCCTAATTAGCAAAAAGTTCAAGGAAAACCTCTAGAAGTGAGATAAAAATGTGACTAGTATGTTGGTGAAAGTAGAGAGTTGGTCCTATCCAACTCTCTACTGCAACATCATAAACTTGCAACATCAATTTTAAATAGAATTCATAAACTTGCAACATCAATTTTATCTTCCAAATGTAAAAAGAATTAAGATGTGTTATGTACTTGTGCCAGTTCCCAATGATGAATGTAGTCGTTATGTACTGTAAACATGTACCTCAAAAGATAAAAATCAGAAAAAGAAAAACATTTAGATCGGCTGTCTACTTCTGTATGTACTAAAAACAGTTATCAATTATCAATTTTTCCCTAAAATCAGTTATCTTCTTAATTACTCCTTCCCACTCCACCTGATCCCAGTGACAGTGGTGGCAAACAGTAGGCCTGGCGAATCTAATCACCCTCCATTTTGTCAGTGGAACTATATATGTGAAAGTTGGTCTAGTTATAAGGTAGGAAGAAAGAAGAGGATGATTTTAAAATAATTACAAAAATTTTTGTTCCATATTCGCTCACTTATCCGTTCTGTAAATTCTTACTGAGGACTTATATTGCAAAGCACTGAAAAATAAAGTTGAGAACCAGATAGACATCCTTGCTCTCAAAGCATTGACAGTTTAGTAAGAAAGAAAAGTTGACTAGTAATACACCTAAACCAGCTATTCTACCCCGGGGGGAAGTGCTATGAAAGAAGAGTATAGTTTCTTGGAGAATATACGACAGGGGGATCCAATCTAGCCCAGAGGATCAAAAAAGGATACTGTGAGATGTTTAAAGTGAAATATGAAGGATCGGTATGTTCATTCAAAATTTTGTTCCCTCCCCAAGGAGCAAACTAGGCTGAAACTTCTTTAGCCAGAGTATTTTCCCTGTCATGCCATGTATGTTTCCCGCCATTGGCCCTAGGCACTTGTTCCTCATATTTACAAATTTACTTTAGAGATTATTTTAATGAGTCCTTAATATATGTACTGGATTTTATTTGTGATTATATTTTAAATTTGAATCAGCTGCAAGATATCATTTATTTTAAAAAGATAATTTAGTCATGCTAACTTCTAACCAAGAACTCTACTTACCTCAACTTCTTTTTCTGTTCTGTTTTTTTTTTTTTTTTTTTTTTTTTTTTTTTTTTTTTTTTTTTTTGTGGTGCCGGGGATCAAACTCAGGCCCTTGTGCTTGCAAGGCAAGCACTCTAATCACTGAGCTAAATCCCCAGCCCCTCAACTTCTTTTAAAATAATTGAGCTAGGCATGGTAGAGCATGCCTATAATCCCAGCACTCAGGAGGCTAGGGCAGGAGGAGTGCAATGAGTTCAAATAACCATATGTATTTATTTCATATGGTAGGTAAGACTCCTATGTATCAAGAATTCTGAGGTTAAATGTGACATTAGATCTTAAATAGAGGTAGGGAGTAGCACATGACAATTCTCAGAATGATTTCTAGAGTGAGTTTAAAGTTTGGAGGGCTGGGGATTTAGCTCAAGTGGTAGAGTGCTTGCCTAGCAAGCACAAGGCCCTGAGTTTGAGCCCCAGCAACCCCCACCAAAAAAAAAATTAAAGTTTGGATATATCATGTATAGGTCCAAATTCCATATAATGAATGTTATCATTATGTATATCTAAAATGTACTAACAAAATTAATTTTTTTTTTTTGATACCGGGGATTGAACTCAGGGCCTTGTGCTTGCAAGGCAAGCACTCTAACCACTGAGCTAAATCCCCAGCCCCAACAAAATTAATTTTTAAAAATAAAATAAAATTAAAATTTGGAGAAAGGGAATTTAGAGACAGAGGGAGGGAGATGGGTGGAAAGGGGAAGAGAATTAAAAAAGAAATACGTTATATTATGTCCATGTACCTGTTCCCTGAGATGAATGTAAACTTCATGTACTGCAAAAATATACTAATAAAATCAAAATTAAAATTTAAAAAGTTTGAAGATTATAATGAATGTATTTTGCATGCAGTATATAATTTAATGCACATAATGACCCCCCCATTTCCTGGCCAGTTCTTCCACATGCGGAAAGTGAGAATGCCTGAATCTTACCAATTTATAAGTCTATTTCCTGGAATACTAAGGCTCACAGACAGTACTAACTCGGTGCTCTCCAGGAGTTTTTTGAAAGACCACTTCCCCAGAGATTACTTTCCCTGTCGTTAGAGTTATTCATAGGATAGCGTCTACTGTAAATGACGAAATTGTATTACTGCATAACACTTTGAGATAGAAAATTGAAAGGTGGTCCCCTTTCTTAAAAAACCACAGCCTTCAGGAAGTGGAAAACAGGTACCTTGGCCTTCCTTGCTGGGAAGAGGAAAGCTAAGACGAAGCTGCTCAGTTTGGCACACAGAGTCTATTTTATTGATGTTGGCTACGTCTCTAATTTGTTTTATGAAATCCTTCCTCAGGCTATAGGCTGTGCGGGCAAGAATCATGTTTCTTCTATTAACAATTGTATCTCTAGTGCTTAGTACAATAGTAGCACATAGTAGGTGCTCAATAAATACTTATTGAATGCATAATAGTGTACATCATTATAAAATTAGCCTGGAAAGAAAGAATCCTTAAAAATAGTTTTATTTGAGGTGAAGGAAGATATAAGGAAAAGATCATAATTTTCTAGGTTTGTATCTTTGAATTTTTTAGGTTCTCTTATTTTGGTGTGTGTTTGGATGGAAAATAAAAGGAAAGAAAAGGTTCTGGCTCCCAGATTAAACTGGTTGGTTGTAAGAGGCTACAGAGTTTGCTGAGGTGACTCAGTGAAAAGCCCTTAATAGAACAAGAGGGATTTTTATACTGCAGCTGTTTGCAGACATTCAGAGGCAGAACTACCTATTTTTATCTCTTGGTCATATTTCAGTGAACTCTCCCAGCAAATAGAGCAAAGGGTAAGAATTGGAAGGGTCATCATTTGGGTAGAGAGTTACAATTATCAAGATACGTACTACATGATTACGCCAGATATGGTGGCACACACCTGTAATCCCAGCTCTCGGGAAGCTGAGGCAAGAAGACCACCATGAGTTCAAGGCCAGCCTGGGCTACATAGTGAATTCAAGACCAGCCTGAACTACATGGCGAGACCGTGTCTCAAAAAAACCAAAAACAACAAAAAACCAAAAACATGATCTCTGACTTTCAAATTTCTAGAGGAAGGTATAACCAGGTTAGGAGATAGCCAATCAATACCTCTGGTTAGTGCCACTATCCTGTGCTTTTTTTACCCTCTCCAGGTAACTACCCTCTATACCTTACTCTCACTTCTAATAATCATGGCCATTTTATGTAGACGAGAAAGGCAGCTAGCTATGCAAGGCTTTTATATCTGTCTTTGTTAAACCAGTGAAAATGAGCCTCCTTTACATTTTTAAAAGTGACTCTAAACAGTGGAACTGTTTAAGTACACACAAAACACAGAAGAGTATCGGTGCCATTACCCCAATACTAATTTTCTATGTTTTTAAACCTAACAGTTTTGCCTAGAATACCAAAAGGAATAAAAAAAGAAGGGACTTCTTCATGTATAAACCAAGCATTCTGTCTGTAACCTAGCTTAGGATGCTTTTTAACCTTTCTGATTTCTTTTTTCAGATTTCTCTTTTCTTTTATAATTACAGCTTTGGCTTTACAGATAAAGTAATAAAGAAGAGCCAATGTCCTATCGGGGTCTTTGGGAATGGTTTCAAGTCAGGCTCCATGCGACTAGGAAAGGACGCTCTTGTCTTCACCAAGAACGGGGGTACTCTCACTGTCGGACTCTTATCACAGACCTATCTGGAATGTGTCCAGGCCCAGGCGGTCATTGTTCCGATTGTTCCATTCAGCCAGCAAAACAATATCCTTTCTGGAAATGGAGAATGTTGGTTAAAAATTAGTCTAATCTATTTTGACAAAAACATCTTTTTTCAGGTCAAACCCAGTGCTTTTGATCTTGTATTTCAAATAAGTTTTCATCTTTAAAGATATATTCAAATGTCTTAAATTTAACTGGAATCTTCTCTATTCAATATTTTAAAAATAAACAGACCATTGACAGAAGCTTAGGGATGCTTTTGCTGCATTGAGATTTTCACTGTTATGCGGTTTGATGTGTGCTAGCTCTCTGTGTTTTTCTCCCTGGGGTTAGCTACATTTGTGTTTATGTTCCTAAAAATGTTCTAGTTGTAGTTTGTCTGATAGCAGAATAGCTCATTTTCCTGTACCACAACAAGCTATTATTTTTGTTAGACACCAGATTGTTTTGATGAGAGCAGCATAGCAGTTAAGATTTGAACTTACTGCTTCCAAATAGTTTAAAAATTTAGCATTTGATCTTTTTCATAAATGCAGCACTATCTTTGTTTATGCTGCATCTTTGAGGCTGTGTTCTGTAGGTGTAACCGTTTTTGATGTTTGTCTCTACAACCGCTCTCCATTTTCCCCCTTTCCTTTCTTCTGTAGCAGTAGTGCCCATGTTGAATGTCTATATATATATATTTTTTTTTTGTTTTGGTCTAAACATGCAACCCAAAAGATGCTTTTCCTTCTCGATAGCATCTTACAATAATAAGTTTTCTTTGACTGCATTTGGTTTTACAAAAAATGATTATTACTGAGGATTCCTTGCCCAGTCTAGAAGCCATCTTGAACTATTCAATTTTCAACAGTGAAAATGACCTGCTATCCCAGTTTGATGCCATCCCAGGCAAAAAAGGCACTCGTGTTCTCATTTGGAACATCCGAAGGTATAGTATTCCAAGGGTGATGGATTCTGACAAGCAAAGGTAGTATGAGGAAGCACATTTTAATAAATCTTTATAAAGAAGGAGAGTAGATAAATTTTGATATGTACTTCTATCTCATTGCATAACTTTCTGTAACTTTCTTTTAATTCTGTTTGAGATAGGGGTTCTTGTTGGTAAATGCTATGCATTTAAGGCGAAAGCATGCATATCTTGGGGCTATTACCACAAATAAGAGAGAGCAATGTTAGTCTAACATCCCCAGAGTCCATTATAAATATCTATTTCATATGTATGGACATTGTTTTGAGATTGGTAAATGATAGTTATTTTGTATGTGTGACGATAACAACATATGAGAAAAAGAAATTAGAATAGCAAAACATGATCTTTAGAAAAAGGACCCCTGTGTTAGTGCTTTTAGAGTAGCTGGAGTAAAAGTACAAAAATCTTTGAAGCAGAATAATTTTATCTATAATGAGACTGTCTTAAGGTGGTTTCTTTAGAGCTAATAAATCAAGAAATACTCTCAGATACATTTTTTGATTAATTTTGGCATGCCAAATGGAATAAAACCTAAACACCTGAAAGCCTTTCATATAAAATAGAGGCATTACTGGTATGTTTAATAGAACAGAGTATTAGATATATTCATTTTTCTTTTTCCACTTAGGCCAAGTATTTTGTCTTGTTTCTTAGCTGAGTAAAACTAAGCGGTACTGATTCATACCAAGAGTACTTAACAATTCAAAAGAAAAAGTAAGGAGGGCTCACAAAGCTCCTCCCTGTGTCCTACCGTGAAAACCTCAGTACTGTAATATGATTTGTATTACAAAAGATCAATTTCCTGAGGAATTTCCAATGTTTACACATATTAGGCAGACTTTTTCCTTTGTACACTGTTTCTCAGTTTTATGGTACTAGGTGTTATAGAAATAAAGGATTGCGTGGTCAAATAATTTTGGCGAAAGCTGACAAGGCCTATTGTATTGCTTTGGTTCAAGTCTTTTCAAGCTTTTATGTGCTAATTTGCATTGGACGTACTTAAGAGAGCAGTATAGTGTGTAGTATTTCCTAATTTCAGACCTCTTTTTCTTGGATGGCAAAGACGAGGGTCATGGAAGACAGGGAGCTATCTCAGGGTACATGTGCTAGAGTGAGGTAGTGAGAATCAGGATTATCCTGAATATACTGTTACAGAAAAATCCAGAATATAGTATTACAGTGGCATGGACTTTTTACAGGCCACATGCAGCAGGAGCCTTGGTTCAGCTCTGGGAATAGGGCTAAATTTTTAACACAACAGCTCTGAGCTTGTAGAGCCTGAAGCATGACCGAGGTATCAGTTGAGGTTACTCTGAGGTCTTTTTTCTCAGTTTTATTTGATGATACTTTTATTTATTTACCATTTATCTCCAGGGACTACTGTTTCACAGAACAAATTTTTGGAACTGTTGTTCTGTTATATACATTTTCTGTATAACCCATTATTTGTTTTGAGTTTTTCCAGGAAAAAGATTGGTCTTACCTTTTTTCCCTGGCAGTGGTTAGTGATGTAGCCCAGAGTCTTAGACTGGACCAAGGCTAAATGGCCACAAAAGATTATGAGAATAAGAAAGGTCCTCCTGAATATCAATGCTATTAAGTGTTAATATCAGTGCTATTATATTTAAGTGCTAATTCCATAAGTAGTATTCTTGAGGACTAGTAAATAATACTGTTTCTATGATCTTTTTTTGCCTTCTAAGACATTTCATTAGATCTGGGGAAGTATTGGTTTTTCATTAGGCCTTATACTATTGCTGAAGTTAGTAGAAGTAGATTTTGATTCATCCATTTATTTGCGGAAAGTAATACTGAGTGAATTATCCAGCAATACCTGGAAAGTTGGGATCTATTTAAAGAGCCTGTTTGAAGCTAGCTGACATCCATGTGATTTATTGAATCACAGAAATTTTCATACCTTTTCTTTTCTTATAAATTTGGCATCACCACCACTATGAAGTATAATAGATTTGTTTAGATTGGAAATGCCTTAAATAATGTGTGATCCTCAAATTAAGTGGTTTATAGTTTCTTTGCATTGGTGGTCAGGGGGGAGAAAAAGAGATACCTGATACTGGCTCATATTGTTTCTTCTCTCTTGGGTTCCTAGTGCTTTTTTGTCCTTTGGAGCCAGTTTTTGTTAGATTGGTACTTGTTTCTTTTACCCAGAAACAAAGATGGAAAGTCTGAGTTAGACTTTGATACAGATCAGTATGACATCCTGGTATCAGACATTGATGCAGAAGAAAAAGAGACTGATGGTATTACCTCTGAGCTGCCAGAAACAGAGTATTCTTTACGGGTGAGTAAGGGTTGCTTGTCTTCAACAATGAGAGGTAAGATTTCCTATAGCATGAAAGTATTACAGAAGAAAACTGAAGTACAGTTATATAAAGGTGGCACCCTTTTAGGATTCCTTTATACATCTCCATTCAGATAGTTCAGCTAATAGAGTCAACAGCATTTTTAGTGTGGTAGTTGAACAGGGTAACACGGTATAGAAACTGAGCCAAATCTTTGTCCAGAAAAGATGCACTTGGCTAGCAGTGTTTTATGGGGATGTCAGTACAACTGGCAATATGGCATAATGACTTTCCCTTCACTGTTCCATAGGCATTTTGTAGTATTCTATATATGAAGCCACGGATGAAAATTTTTCTGCGTCAAAAGAAGGTGACTACCCAGATGATTGCCAGGAGCCTCTCTGATGTAGGATATGATATCTATAAGCCTACCTTCACAGTATCCTTATAGCTTCCTGTAGTTGGCCTTTTCATTGTGGGATTATATTTCTAGGTTGGCACAGAAAAACTTGTTTTTTCCAATTCAGAATTGCATGTTATATAAATATTATACTGTACTCTAAGGAAGTATTTCTTAAATGTCAATCTATGTACTAGTTTTATCAGAAGCCACATGAAATTTAAATAAGAGCCTGATTATTAGAGATTATGGTTCAGTAGATTTTTAAATTTTCAGTTTTCTTTTTTTCTTCTGAGTACTGAAGATGGAACCCAAAGGCCTTTTTCTTTAAATTTTGAGACAAGGTCCAGCTAAGTCACTGAATTTCCCAGGCTGTGCTCAAACTTATGATCCTCCTTTCTCACCTCCCAGGCATGTACCACCATGCCCTCTTCTGAAATATTTTTTAAAATAAGAAATATTTATTTATTTTTAAATCCTCAACTTCTTCCAGTGAGCGGCCAGGTTTGAGAATCTCAGCCATAGGAAATTAATCTACATAATACTTAGTTTATACTCAAATTTTGTCATTTGTTACATTGATTCAAATATAACATTGAGAGGAATTTGTTAATCTTTGGGTATAGAGTTATTTTTGTTGTACTAGGGCCACACACAGACCTTGATGGAAGTTGGAAGAGTGGAAATTAAGGGTTAGTTTTTCTAAGGAGAGATGAATTGTTAACAAGTTTGGCGTGGATTTCAACTGTCAGCCACTTAGAGGAACAGTTACTCATTTTCATTTCTACCCCCATTGCATCAGGAATGGATTTCAGATATGTACTAGATATAATCTTAAAGTAAACTCTGGAAATTAGTTCAATCTTCATTGATGAGTTTTTGAGCAAAAAAAAAAGTATTTAAAAGGCTGAGAAATCATAAGCAGTTATGAAAAATTGCTCTTCTATTTTCCAGTAACCAAGTGTCCATCCTGTCCTAAGAAACATGTTCACACTGTATTTTCTCTATCAAAGGGATTATCTTGCTTTGTCTTTCTTTGCCTGACTGAAAATTAGAAATTGTTGTTCCTATTCTAAAAAAGCCAAGTGGTTTCTACTCATAAGCAGATTGAATCTCTTATTTTTGCAAACACATACCTTTTCCACTAGAAAACTATTTCAAAGCCCTTAACAAACCCATTTTAGCAAAGCCAGATCTAGCACTGTGAACAAGTCAGCTATAACAGCACCTTTTGTGGGCTAAGATATTAGTGTTATAGGTTTAACAGAGCCAGTCTGAAGAAATGTTTTCTAACTACTGTTTTCGGATATGTCCCATTTCTGTTTCCAGCTTCTTCCTTTTGTGAGTTTCTGTCAGGCCAACATCTACGCGTGTGTTTTATACATGCCTCAACTGTTCTAACCCCCCCTTCCTATCAAACTATTTTCCTTCCCATATTAAAGTTTGCATTAAACAGATTCAATATAGGCATAAGTAAAATGAAATTCCTAGTAGAGTTTCCCTGAGATCACTGATACTGATTTATTTATTCTTCATTTATCAAAGGCCTCTCCTCTTTGTTCTTTTGTTTTTGTTTTTGTTTCTTTAAGATAAGGTCTCACTTTGTAGTTCAGGCTGACTTTGAACTCATTATGGAGCCCAGGCTGGCCTCAAACTTGGGGTGATTTTCCTGCCTCAGCCTCCTGAGTGCTGGGATTACAGGCTTGCACCACCATGCCCAGCTCCCCACTTTGTTCTTTTTCTTCGTAATAATTTGGGGAGCTTCAAACCCCAGTATACTCCCATTCCTTGTTCCTTGGTGATCTCCCAGAGTGCTGGGATTACAGGCAGAACACCTGGCTATGATTTTGGTCTTACTGCTTTTGTTTTCATTGTATTTTGTATATTAGTAGGACTTACCATGTTGCATGTAAGTGAGTGGATTTCTACTATACAACATACAACTCTAATCAGAATCTTTGAGCTCTAGCAGCAAATTTGGCAACTGGCAAGAGTTAAGGAATATTTTGTGATTATTTATGAGTGGTTTAATCACTACCGATATTTTGGTATCTTTTCTTAGGGTTCTATTCATGTATATGTATTTTAGATAATGCTTGTTATTTTTTTTTTTTTCTTTTGTGGTGCCGGGGATCGAACTCAGGCCCTTGTGCTTGCAAGGCAAGCACTCTAATCACTGAGCTAAATCCCCAGCCCCTAATGCTTGTTATTATGAGCATTTCCTAATGCTTTCAGATATTTTTCAAAGATGTGATTTGACGAGCTGAATAATGAACCATATGGATTTACCCACATTTATCTGATCATTCTCTTTTGGTACAGTATTTAAACAATTTGTTTTTCTGCTGTTGTAACTAAGTGAAAAAAAATCTCTAAAACTCAAAAGTTTGTGAACTTCTCTGACAGTTTCTGTGGAATAAAGTCCTAAGAAGAGAATTACTTGGTAAATGGTTAAAAATATTTTTAAACTACTGTATTGCTACAGATTTTTTAATACCTTCTAGAAAGTTACCAATTTACATCCAATGGCATTTGGTATGTTTTGCCATAATGCAGCATTTTGTCTGTTAAGTCCCCTGGTGTTTGTCTCCTTAATGACTTTCTTAGAATAAGCAAGTGAGAATCACTTTTGGATTCTCTTGCAAGAAAAGTAAGCACTTTGGAGTAATGATGTATCATAACAACCGGCTCATAAAGTCCTTTGAGAAGGTGGGATGCCAGGTGAAGGTGAGTACTTTGTTTCTTTGTCATAGAAGACTAAAAATTGCAGGAAGAGAATTTAAAATTTGTAAAGGGATAGATTCATTAATGATTTTTATTCCCATCTCATGATGGTTCTTAAATTCTGATACTGGAATTCTGTGTTACCAATGAGCCATCTTGTGTTGAGAAATTCTTGGTACTTTTCATTCTTCGCAGATGTTAACCCAGGAACTTCACTAAAATGCATTTTGTAGGTGACTATTAATAAGAGGTACAGTTAGAATGCCAGCAACTTTGCCAGGTGCATTAGTTTATTAGTTGTAAGGTAGCTCTGTTACCTTAGGGAAATAATAAAGAATAATTGAAAGTGGCATAAAATTTGGTGGTTGAAGCTCAAGATTTGAGTAAGGGATGTTCTACTTATAAGCTATGTCCTTGGATAAACCATTTAATTTCTCTGAGGCTCAATTTTCCTACTTGTAGTATGGAAACAACAATATTAATCTTACCTTCTTTGCCTATTTCAGAGCTTAAAGAGTTGAAAGATTTAACTGGTGTGTAATGTACCTATACAGTGAACCACCTCCCCATGGAGAATATAATCATGTGCTGCAAACATGTACCAATAAAAAATTGGAAGAAAAAGATTTAACTGAGATAAATTATTTGAAAATATTTTACAAATCACACTATATAAATGTTGCCATTATTTTTAATGGTTTAACGATAATTTAAATTAGTAATTTCTACAAGTCTTCCTTTCATTCCTTATCGATTAGATTGTTGAAGCACAAAAAATGATAGACTGCTTTATATTACACAGTAGGACATTTATGTAAGGCGCAGGATAGCTAATTTTTGACCCGTCTTGGTTTTTTCCTTGTTATACATCTTAAGATAACTCATGTTTGTGTAACAATCTATAATTACAACTGACTCAGTTCCTCCCATTAAAGAATAAAAAAAGATTTTAAGTCCCAAACCTCTTGTATCAACTTATTGTTAATAATCACTGCAAATCTGAGTCTCTGGTAGTTGTTTGATAGCCTATATATGTAAGGAAAATGCTTATTTTATTTTTGTTTTTTTGAGGCAGGGTCTTGCTGTGTAATTCAGGCTGCCTTATTTTAATAGATAGGTAATATGAGGGCTTGATGACCATATAAAATCCCTAGATGAAGTTTCATTTCAGTTCTGAATAGAATATAAAATCTTTTTTTTTTTTAATACAGGGTCTCGTTATATAGTTCAGGCTGGCCTTGAACTCCCTGTTGAGCCCAGGCTGGCCTCAAACTCATGGCAAGCCTCCTGCCTTAGCCTCCTGAGTGCTGGGATTATAGGCACGCGCCATCACGCCTGGCTAAAATCTTGATTTTTATAGCAGTCCAATTCTTTATTTAAATAAACTGTTAGGGCACTCCTAGAATATAAAATAGATGTTAGTGAAGGTTGTGCAAGTGAAGTAGAGATCGTATTAATCCTTAAATAATTCTAGGGATCTGTGAATCATTAGAAATCTCTACTCTAGAATTTATCGGTTTCTAGTTCCACACACAATGTATTGAAGTACATTCTGAGTGTTTCTCTAGATCTTGATAGCCTTTTCTTGTTCATAAACATTATGTAACCTTTCTATTGTTTTGGAATAAAAAGTGCCTTCAACACTCAATGTAAGTGTTCAAATTAATATTTTTCTTCTAAGCCAACTCATGGAGAAGGTGTGGGAGTCATTGGAGTCATTGAGTGTAATTTCCTAAAACCTGCCTATAACAAACAAGACTTTGAGTACACCAAGGAGTACCGGTGAGTCACTGCCAGCCTGAGGTGTTTCTGATAAATTTGTTCTGATATGATTCTATTCTCTGAAACCTCCACAACCATCTCTAAAAACCAGCTGAATAAATTAACTGAGAATTACTTGAAATCTACTTTCCAAGATTAGAGATAAAATTGTTTTATTTTTAAATTAAAGCTTACTGGTATTGGATATATGAATACAGTTGAGATAAATCTTACCTTTAGAAATTACAGGAACATAGGAGTCATTTAGTAAAATAAAGAGCCTTATTGATTTTAATTTAAAAACATGAATGGATCTGAAAATACTGAGTACACTGGAGGAAATCTTTTGAAGTGTGTTTCAAAAATTTTTCTTGAATCCAGTGAACAGACTTCTTTAGAAGAAAGTATTGGAACAGCAAGAAAGATGTATGCTTTCATAGGAGCATTTTGATTAACTAGGGAAGACAATCAGAAAGGAACTTGACATTGCACCTGAACCAGTAGGGGTATTTTTAGGAGATGAAGAAAGGAATTATGAAAGCTGTTAGAAGAGATTTAAAAGAAAAAAGACTTTATGGGAAGAAAGGATCATTCATTCCTTCTTTCATCAAGTATTATGAGATACTGCCTATGCGTCAAGTATGAAGGACGTAAGGATAAAAAGTAAGAGTCCTTGATGCCTACGAACGAGTGTGATAAGATATATACCAATAAGAAACTTATATACCTATAAAATAATTTTCTTAATGAGGCACATACAAAATGGGGAGAACTTTTAAATATACCTAAAGGAATCAAGAAAGGCTTCACAAATCAGATTATATTTGAGTTTCAGCTTGAAGGAAAAGTTGATGTTTCTAAGTAGATAAATAGGAGGAGGACATTCTAAGTCAAAGGAAATATATGTAAGACCAGAAAAAGGCACAGGTTGTTCTGGAAGTATGGGAAAAAGAGGTCACAAGGATAGTTGGTTTCATTTCTTTGATGGCATAGTAGAAAACTCTTTCTTAGAGTGGGTAAAAGTCATTTCTCAAATCTCTTTTTGTGTGACCCGAACTGTAATAAAGCTAGTTGATTAAATGTTGTACCTTGATTTATCTGGAAGCATGAGAACTCTAGGTTTAGTGTTTGACAAAGAGGTAATTATTTGAATGGCAACTCCAAATTAATTTCAGTGTAATTGATTTGGGCCATTCAGGCTATTCAATGCTTATGGCACTTAAGTGCCCTCAGTCTAAATAAATTGGACATTTAAATATGAGTCTGACCCATAATGGAGATCTCTGACCACGACTTGACTCTTTAGAGTGCAAGTTTATAAATGACATTGATTTAACAAAATCTCAGAGCCAAGTCATTCCCTTTCTCTTGAGCAAGAGGAGTAGTGAACTTCTGATGATTACCTAAATAATTAAGGTTTGTGAAATTCAAATGTTGGATATTAAAAATTATTTAACATATTTCTATTATCATCCTACCACCCCTCATCTACACTTCGAATTTTGGATACATTAGGCCCTTGGTTTTTGATATCTAGTTTTGGTAAGATGAGTTTGAGGTCATTGCCAAGTATCTAAAAATAGGTACTCTCTGTACAGCATATTTACTTATTCAGTTAAACATATAGAATCTCTCACTTAAGAAGCTCACTATATGCTGCACATTTATTAAAATAAAGAGCTAGTATACTATCCTGCACACAATCTTTTGAGGATAATACACTTGAATAATTCTTGTCCAATTCTGACATCATTGCCCCATCCCTTTTTGATGCTGAGGATTGAACCCAGGGCCATGCGTATGCTAAGCGTGTACTCTACCACTGAGCTACACCCTCAGCCCTATTGCTCTTTTATACTCAATTTATTTTATATAAAATGAAAAGGTGTTATATCAATATGGGAATTTGAGAGAGTATTTAGAGAAGGTTGTCTGCTATCACAAACAGATCCTATGACTATCAAGGATATAAAAACCATAAATAATAAAAGAGATGCCAGCCATCATAGTGCTAGAATATCTATAAATAAATCATCTGTATTACCATTTTAACACTTATAGGTATTAGATTTTAGCTGCAAATCTCAAGGCTCAAACTTAAAACATTTTTAGCATGAACTTCACCTTAAGAAATACATGTTAGTTGAGCACTCCACTGGCACATAACACAGTGGAATTGGCCTTGTGGAATTGTCCAGAGAAATTCAAGACATAGTTGCTCTCTTTCTGATAATAGATTGTCACATATGTGAAGCAAATTAGACAGCAATAAATGACTCTGTGATCAATCAAAACTTAACTGGTACGATATAGGAAAAATGCCCTTATAGAATAGATAGGGTAGATTTTAGGTAAAAGTTTGACTTTAGATATACCTTAAATGATACAAGATTTAGAGAAAAGAAGGAAAAAGAATTCCAGGATGGAGTTGTAGTTTGATCTAAGGTAGTGACAGGAACTCAGAATGCTAACAGTATGGGAGTGGGCACAAAGGGACGTAACTGGAGTGAAGGGAAATCAAGTAAGATAGAGTGAGGCCAAATCCTAGAGCAGGAACTGGCATTTTCTGAGAAGGACCAGAAAGTAAATATTTTGAGCTTTGAGACAATACGGTCTCTTTCACAACCACCCAATTCTGCTGTAGTATGAAAGCAGATATTGACAATATAACAAAAGAAATGAGCATGGTTGTGTACAGTACAATTTTGTTCACAAAAACAGGCAATGGGTGGGATTTGCCTCCAGGCTATAGTTTTCTGACCCTTGTTCTAGAACCATTATTCCTAAACTATGTGCCAAGCCACACATAATGAATGCAAGGGAAGCCAGGAGATATTTCAGATTTTTGAGGGAAATAGAGTGAGACTCAACTCCAGTTATTGAGCAGCAAAAAGGGTTTTCTGTTGTAACAAATTACCACAAATGTAGTGGTTTAAAACAACACCAACTTACTGTTTTAGAATTCTGTAGTTTGGAAGTCTGATAGAGATTTCACAGGGTAAAATCAGGGTGTTGCAAGCTGCATTCCTTTCTGAAGGTTAGGGGAGAATCTGTTTCCTTTTCTTTTCCATCTCTAGAGGCTGCCAGCATTGCTTGGCCCAAAGCCTCTTCCTCCAACTCCAATGTCAGCAATGATGGGTCGAGTTCTCACACTGTCATTCTGGTGACCTTGCCTCTTGTCATCATAACTCCTCTAATTCTGACCCTTCTGTCTGACTCTTCCACTTTCAAAGATCCCTGTGATCTCATTGGGTAATTTAGGATAATCTTAGCTTCTGTGTAACCTCAATTCTATCTGCAATCTTAATTTCCCCTTGCTATATGACCTAACACAGTCACAAGTTTCAGGGATTAGGTTTCAGGATTCATAACATCTTTGGAGGGCTGTTATTTTATTTACCATAATCTGCCTTCTGTTCTCCTAAGATTTACTTTTCATATGTGAAATGTGTACCCCATCCCAACATCCCAGAAGCCTCACCCTATTACAGTATTAATGGAGAGTATAAATGTTCAGCTAAATGTCATCAGCTCAGAAGTTCCAAATCTCATTATCTAAATCACATATGGGTGATACTGTGTGTATGATGATCTTGCAGCAAAATTCCTCTCCATCTCTAGATGTCTCCTTCCTTCCTTCCTTCCTTCCTTCCTTCCTTCCTTCCTTCCTTCGTGTTTCTCTTTCTCTACAGTTTTACACCTAAAATACAATAGTGGGCCATGATACCCCTTATACACATTCTAGGTCAGGTGGGGGGGGATGAAAGGAAAAAAAGGAATCACCAAGGAATTTCAAACATTCAACTTGCAAAGTCAGTTCCATTTTCAAAGACTGCGAATTGCAACTCTGGGGCTTGCAACTGTGCCCTCTGGGCTTATGGTTTCACCCTCGAAATCATCTCACCTTATTCATGAAGTTCATGTGTTTGGAGCTGAGCAGTTTCATTAGTCTGTTTTCTAACTGTAAAATTGTGAAGGTCCAACAGGCTTCTTTCGTTTTGTACTCTTCTCATACTTTTCAGGCCAATCCAGAAGAGGTTTTGTGTTTATACCATTCTCAAGAATCTTGTGGGCCAAATATTCACAATCTCCTATAAGAAACTCTTGACACATATTTCCTAGATAATATCTATTCTTTGCCTCATCTGAGATAGCTGTGCAGATTTTGAGTCATGTGCTTAATCTTTTCAAAAAGCCTTTTGTGTGAATGAAAACTCTGACCTTTTGATGTTAGTGAGATACTACCAAAAGGGTGTCCAACCCCATCTATCTGCAGCTTTTTCTCTAGAGCACACTTTCTTGACAGTCTCTAAGTTTGTCTTAGTTACTTTTCTCGTTGCTGAGGCAAAATACTCAACACCAGAAGTCAAAGGAGGAAAGGTTTGTTTTGGCTCACAGTTTGTAGAGTTTCAGTCCATAGTCAACTGGCTCCAGGGCAGCGTGGCATAGTAGAGGGGCATCACAGAGGAGAATGTCCATGGTAGAGCAGGCAGGAGGCATTGAACAGCAAGCAGCAAGCCTGCCTTTTCCTTTTATCCCATCTAGGCTCCAAGCCTTTTGGGTGATGTCACTCACACTCAGGTTGGGCCTTCCCTTTATCCACCCCAGAGCTATGCTAAACCAATTTAATTATCACACACCCTTATTCCCACTATCACACCTTTAATCCACATTCACACACCCTAGATCCAGTTACTGTCAAAAAACCCCATCTAGGAGCTCATGAGGCTTTGTGGGGGACATCTAGATACAAACCATATCAAAATTATAACATCTTTTAGAATTTGGATGGGCTGAGAAGTTTCCAAATCATCAAATCCTGTTCCTTTTTGCTTAGCAGTTCTTTCCTCAGTTTCTTTTTTTTTTTTTTGCTGCTGGGAATCGAACTCAGGGCTTTGTGCTTGTGAGGCAAGCGCTCTAATCACTGAGCTAAATCCCCAGCCTCTTCAGTTTATTTCTTACCTCTTGCATTTTACATGAAAAGCCAGAGAACCCCAGCCTTTCAACACTGCTTGGAGATCATCTCACTTACATGTTCAATTTCATCATTTATAAGATGTGCTTTCTGCATTACTGTAGGACATGATCCTGATAAGCTTTCTACCACCTTCCCTCATTTTCCAATAACATGTTCTTCATTCCTTCTGAACCTTCATTAGTAATGCCTTTAACATCCGTATTTCTAATAGGCTGTTTACGATTATTTAGGCCTTCTCTGAAGCAATTTGCGTTATTTCTACTGTGCTTCTCCATTTCCTTCTGAGCCCTCACTAGTGAAATATTTAACATCTACATTTCTATTAACAGTCTGTTGAAGGCAATTTAGACATTTTCTGTCATGCTTCTCAAAATTGTTCCATTCCTCTGCCAATTTTCAATTCCAAAGCTCCTTCCACATTTGTAAGTATTTGTTACAGCAGCACCTCATCTGTAGGTGCCAAAATTGGTTATATTCGTTTCATTAGCTAATATTTTTTTGAATATAGGTTTAATCCATTCACATTTGAAGTACTCACTTATAAGGAGAAATTGACTTCTGTCATTTTGCCATTTGTTTTCTATATGCCTTACAACTGTTTTCCTCCTCACTTCCTATATTTCTGTCTTGTTTTGTGTCTAGCTGATATTTTTGTAGTGAAATGTTTAAATTTCTTTCTCATTTCCTTTGCTATATAGTCTTTTTTCACATTTATAAGAAATTTTATAGTTTGCATAAACCAAAAAGTATGAAAATGTAAGGCACAATGAGTAACTATATAAACATTACAAACTGGCCACTATTGGACAAGTGGTGAAAGTAAAATTATAAAAAAAAAAAAAAACCCTTCATAAGTCCCTGTCCTTCTACTACAGTCAGAAAGGTTTCTAGGTAAACTCTTAGATACTAGTACCTCCGGGAAGAAACAGTTCAGAAGATCTTTAGACATACTTGCCTTCACTTAATAACTAAATATCTGAGTTAGAGGTACTATCTCAAAGCTAAAATCAAATTAGAAGGAATAAGTTAGGCTAGCATGCTTTCAGAGCTATTATTAAATTATAATTTATGGTGACAGTCAATTACATAATCTCAAGATGATTATTAAGCACTAAGTTATATAGTTTATACCTCTGAATAAAAAGATGACCATCACATAATATGTGCCACCATAGCATGAATCCACATAACTAAAGACTCCCAAGAAGAGTTTATCTTTCTTAAAGTTTTCAAATTTCAGTTAAAGAACTTAGTTGAAGAACTTCAGCTTTCAATTTCATCTTTCAACTGTCAGTCGAAAAACTTCAATTTTCAGTTAAAAACTTAATTCATGATGATTAACAGTTCCTATAACAGACCCACTATATATATTTTGAGTTTCTTTTAAGCTATTTTTTACATAAATTTATATATGATTGGAAGCTTAATGTTGTTTAGAAGACTGTTAACAGAACTATTAATTTCTAAAGCTCTTACAGTGTTTTTTTTTTGTTTGTTTTGGTTTGGATTTTTTAGTACTGGAGTTAAACACAGGGCCATGCACATGCTAGGCAAGTACTCCACCACTGAGCTACAGCCCCAGTCCTGTGAAGAGGCTTTTAAGATCAGCATTTCTAGAGTGCTCCACACATTTTTTTAATCCACATTTACTTGTAAATCAGAGTCATACAGACATCTCAAGTTTTTAGGCATATTTTCAAAATTAGCTTTGTATTATATGTATTGTAAAGTTTGAAAAAAAAAAAACCCAGTAGGTAGAGAAATGGCTAACCTGGTTCTAGTAAACTGCCCTTCTTACTGTTGCTATTTCAAAATGGTGAATGACAAGTAACTAATTTTATTATGTTACCATTATACCTTGTACAATATTTACTAGCTCTCAGTGGTTTAAATCTACATCTGTCTCCCAGTTACCCACCTCACAACTATGGGAGGCATTAAGAGCTGAATGAGTGACATAAATAGGATGCTGTATGGATAATCAGGTGTTACATATCAATTTATTCTATAACCAGTGTTAAGGCTAGTGTTCTGATTAAAGCTTAGTACTTAATTTTAATACTTACTGAAAAAGAATACCCAGCTAAGTGATTTGCATTAAAAAATGGAAACCCATCGTAATATTGGTGTAATAAACACTTCTCCATAAAATAGTTATTCTCAATGAATTAAAATTGTGCTTCCATTGTGTTCATTTTATTTACACTCAGTGAACCATCCTTAGCATGGAATTAACAGATATGCTATATATAAAGCTTAAAATGCAAGGTATAACATAAGAAAGTGGGGGGTCTTCATTTTAATCTGAAACATAGGATTACTGGCTCTAGTTGGACTTAACAGTTTACCTATTTTTTTCACTTTTAGAAATGCGTGAATAACAGACAGGCTTGCTAATTTAACCCTTCTTAACTTATTAAGGCCGTAATATTTTTTAAAGATCCCTTTAAAATCAAAACACTTGGCTACGGATGTAGCTCAGGGGCAAAGCATTTGCTAGCATGCCCTGGATTTGGTCCCTAGCATTACCAAAAAAATAAAAAGCTAAAACCTAATTTGACACACAGTGCAAGCATAGTAGAAATATCCAGACTTCAGATTTGACTTACTAAATCGAACCTAAGAATGAAGAAATGTTTTTCCTTTCCCGATAAGTTAATAATTTAAAATATAAATAATTGTTTTAAATTCCACTGAATAGAGAATGTGAAAGTTCCTGGCACAAAAAAAAATTAGTATTCAAACATTGATAGTCATTTCATTCTGTGGTGGCACAGAACCTGGATTTTGTTTGCCTTCTGTAATTACTTCCCAGTCTTCCTCCATTTCAAAATTAAGATTCACAGATGAACTGGATACATGTGTTTCTGGTTGAGCCACCTGAACAATGGAATCAGCCAACAGCTTACTCTGCTGGAATTGTCTTTCTGCTTCTTCAGACATCCTGTTTTCTTCGTCTTCTTCCACGTCAGTAGTAGGCAAAACATCTTTCTTTTCTAGGCCCTTATTCTTCCATTGTTTCACCACTAACAAAGTGGATGACTCTCATTGGGACTTTCTTCTTTTTTCCTGACTCCCAGTTCTACATTTTCAAAGCCTCTTTTATTACTCATCTGTGGCACTGAATCCCTGAATGCTGCCACAGCTTCAGTGACTGACACCTAGATGGTGTCTGCTCCTTCCACACAGCCCCATGGCTCCTGCTCCACTGTCCTTATGGCACGAGGCTGCTGTTGAGACAGGGAAATGGCCAATAAGCTCCCTTTTCTGTATATGTCTTAGCTATGTTCTTTGTGATTATCATGGGGATTACATTTAGCAACCTAAATTATGACACTCTAATCTGGGTTTATACCAACTTCAGTTCAATACAAAAATTCTGCTCCTTTAACAGCTCTGCTACCACAAGAATAGAAAGTCATTGTCTATACACAGTGAAAGATACGGGCTCAGAAAATGTGAGAAGACCTTAAATTTACATTTCAGGCTGATCCTTGGCACAAAGATAGCCTATAACAACAACAAAAATCCTAGGAAATGGGAACTGCTTTTCAGAGTTACCAATGTTACTAGATTGTAATTTTGCCAATGTCACCAAATTATGCCTATATACATGGTATTTGGTGTTAGTTGAGATTCTTGCATGTTTATATTCATGTCTTTCATCAAATTTGAGGAATTTTTAGCTATTATTTTTTTCAAATATTCTCTGTTCTTTTCTCTCTTCTGGGATTCCACAATACCTGTGTTAGACCACTAATGGTGTCCCACATATCTCTTAGGCTCTGTTCATTTTTCTTCAATTTTTATTCTTTCTAGTCCACAGATTCAATAATTTCTGATTTTTAAATTCTTTCTTCTTTCTGCTCAAATCTGCCTTTGAGACCCTCTAGTGAACTGTTCATTTCCATTATTGCACTTCTCAGCACCTGACTTTCTTTTTGGTTTCTTTTTACGTTTCTTGTCTCTTTATTTTAATTTCTATTTGTTTAAACATCATTATCATTTTCTTTGATTTTATACCTTCCTTTGGCTCTTTGGACCTCTTTAAGACAGTTGTTTTAGAGTCTTTTTCCAGTGTATCTATCATTGAAATTTTTTTCTTTTGATTTTGCTTTTTTCCTTTAAGTGGACAAAATTTCCCTGTTTCTTTGTATACCTTGTGACTTTTTGTTTGTTAAAAACTGGACATTTGAATCTCATAACATGGTGATTCTGGAAATCAGATTCCCCCTACCCCTTTCCTAGTACTGTATTCTGAGGTTTATTTATTCTTATTGTAGGCTGTCTCTATATCAAAGATCAGTCTGAAATGTAAACTTAAAGTCTTCTGACTTATATTCTGAGCCTGCACCTTTCCTTGGGCATTCAGAGTGACTTTCTAACTTTATCCATATATGTGGTTGCTTTTGAATGTCTTAATCGTTAGTGTCTGGCTCACAAAATAGGAAAAAGTGGAAAGTGAAGGGTAAGGAGGTATCAGCCCTTTGAATCCTCTGGACATCACTTCAGCTAGATCACAACAGTGGATGAAGTACAACAAAACTGGCCATCCTTTTGTCTATATTTCTGTGATTAGAAATAATAATCAGTGATGAGAGCACAGGTCCCTACATTTGGAAGAAAGCATCCTTTTTGCCTACTCTGACTCCTATAAGCTGTGCTTGGAACACAGAGAGAGTTGGCTGCCGTAGGGCTCGGGGTAGGAAATGGGTAGTTGCTACAGAGCTAAGAGCTGAAACTGACCAAAATTAACAATCTACCATCTAAGCCTTCCACTGGAAGTTGCAAACCTTCAACAGACTCCAGATTTCCAAAATACTTACATCAGGCAGATTCTACCAGTGCAATTGCTGTCTAGATAAGGAGCTCCAATCCATGTACTTCCTACTCTGACACCTTCCCAGAAGCCCATGGAATCTACTTCTTTTTGAAGCAAATTTTAAGTAGATTTGTTAAGGGGAAACAAAGCATTGTTCTAGGTCTGTAACTTGAGGGACGAATATAAACATAGAGGTAGAAACATTGGTAGATTAGGGGGAAATAGGAATTTATAGAACTCATATACGATTATTTTAACCTCTGTGTAGTGAGAATCTAATTTAATATGAGTAATTTGGAGGTAAGAAAGAGATTGCCTTATGAAGAGAAGTGGCCTGCAAAATCCTTGAAGAATGATCCAGAGGGTGAAGAGATTTATTTTTTAAATTCTAAATTCTGCTGGATATGGTGGCACACACCTGTAAGCTGGGAAGCTGAAACAGGAGCATCACAAGTTTGAGGCCAGCCCGTGCAACTTAGCAACACCTTGAGTCAACATTAGATTTTAAAACCCGGCTGGGGATATAGCTCAGTGGCGGAGCACTGACCTAGTATATGTGAGGCCCTGGGTTAAATTTCCCTAACTGCAAAAATAAAATCTAAATTTTAAATTTGCAGTGTTCTAGGTGTGGCTAGATCTGCATTGAGGTGTAATCCTGACTTGTAGAATTAAATATGAATTAAATATTAATTAGAAAATTACCAGTTTTAAAAGTAAATTCAGGTTTTGACTTTTATACATTTTATTTGTTGTTGATGCTGAACCTACTGGGTTTTTTTTGAGGAGAGAGATAAGAGAAAGACCAAGAGCCAGAATTCAGACGCATCCTCCAGTAGTAGCTCTTGTCTTAGTTACTTCCTCATTGCTGGGACAAAATACCCAAAACTCACAAGTTGAAGGAGGAAAGCTTCATTTTAACTCACAGTTTGTAGAGGTTTTACTCCATAGTCAGCTGGCTCCAAGGCAGGGTGGCACGACAGAGAGGCATGGCAGAAGAAAAACAGTCCATAGCATGCCAAACAGGAGGCCAACAAGCCTGCTTTCTTTCTGTCCCTTTGTATTCCATCTGGTCTACAAGCCTATTGATTGGTGCCACCCACACTTAGGGTAGGGCTTTCCCCTTCAGTAAATCCATTCAGCCACATACCAACTATGCTAATCCAATTAAGGGGCTAATCCAGATATCACACACTCTAGATCCAGCCACCTCTGAAAAGCCCCACCTATGAACATATGAGACTTTGGCAGGGCACATCCAGATACAAACCATAGCACTTTAACCCTGGCCCTCAAAAGACTCATGTGCATTCCTTTATGGAAAATGCAGTTAGCCCATCTCAGAGTTGCCAAAGTCTCGACAGTTTCAGCATTGCTGAAAAGTCCAAGTCCAAATTCTCTGAGATTTAAGGCAAACTCTCAGCTGCGAGCCCCTGTAAAGATGAAAAGAAAATTAAACACTCCCAACATACAGTTGCAGAAGATAAGCATTCCCATTCCAGATCGGGGAATAGAAGGGAATGGGACTGAAACAAGACTGAAATCCAGCAGGGCAAAAATTAAATCCCATCGCCCTTATCCAGCACCTGGGACAATCTGCAGCAAGATTGGAACTCCAAAGGGCTTCTTGGGTGACTCCGTCTCTGTGGTACTCCCAGTGGTTGTAGTTCTTGTGGCTTCTTCAGCCTTCTGGGGTCTCCACTGCACCTTTGGCTTCACACTCACAGCTTTACACACTGCCCTCTTGGGGGGCCTACCAGGCCTTCTAAAGTCTGGGCAGAAGCCTTACTGACCCCACAATTCTTGCATTCTGCATGTACCTAGAACCAGCACCATATGGTGACACCAAGGTCTGCTGCCAGCTGGAGCTATAATAACCAGGCTTCCTTCTCTCTTGGCTGTAGGGGTCAGGTGTGTGGATTGCAGTGAACCCAAACCCAAGGAACAAATTCTCTAGGCCATCTCCATTCTGGAATGGGGTACTCGGGGGTTGTCTTCTCAAAGCAAAGTCTTTCATCTTTGCAATTTTGAAGCTACAAAGGGTGGAGTCTTTTGGTTCTTGTAATGCCCTTGGGCCATCTTTTCTATTGTCCTTTTTCAAAATACTTGGCATTTTATTGCTAATCTTTTCAGCAGCTAAGTTCTCTTTTGTTCCGTCTTTGCAGGCCACAACTTTATTGGAGTTTTCTTTCTGGTCAAACTCAAAACTTTTTAAATCATTCTGCTGGATGCTTTGCTCTTGATTCTCAATACGGATCTACCTTAAAGCCCCCAACCATAGCTATACCACCACCTCGACATTAGGCTGCCTTGAAATTTATTAGTATCCTGTCAAATTAATTAGTATGCTGTCCTTAATCTTGGTCCCCCACAGTTTCTCCGGACACCAGCAAAATGCAGACACATTTTCTGCCAGAATATAGCACATATGATCTGGAGTCCAGCTGTCAATGGAGTCTTTTTTCCCAACAGAAACCTTCTGAGCCTGGTCTTCACTAGCAGCATTTCTATCAACATTCTGGTCTTCTGAACTCTGACTAGAATCTCCTGTCAAGTTCAGCTTATAGCATTTGAGGGCTGCTGCTTCAGCAGGCATCTCCAAACCTTTCCAAACTCTTTCCACAAACCAGTTCTAAAGGCTTTTGAAGCACATGGTCAGGTAGTGTCACAGCAACGACCTCACTTCTCTGGTACCAAAATCTGTCTTAGTTACTTTGTCATTGCTGGGACAAAATACCTGACACTCACAAGTTGAAGGAGGAAAGGCTCATTTTAGAGCTGGCTCCAAGGCAGGGTGGCATTGCAGAGGAGAAACAATCCACATAGCATGGCAGGCAGGAAGGTGCCAAGCCTGTCTTCTTTCTTTCCCTTTGTGTTCTATCCAGGCTATAGGCCTATTGATTGGTGCCACTCACACCCAAGGTGGAGCTTCCCTCTTTGGTAAATCCACTCGGCCACACCCAGAACTATGCTAATCCAATTAAGGGGCTAATCCAGATATCGCACACCCTTAATCCATATTCACATACCCTAGATCCAACCACCTCTGAAAAGCCCCACCTATGAGTGCATGAGGCTTTGGGAGGACATCTAGATACAAGCTATATCAGTTGTGTAGTAGAATGTTGAAGGGATTTTTTTACACATTAGTATTGATACTGCAGTGGTCAACATGTGGATGCAGAAGCTATACAAGTATTAAAATTAATATTTCATGATTTATAATAGAGTGCAGTATTTGATCCTCTGCGTTTTAATTTGATTATGAATTACTTACCAGTCATCTGACAAATAACTCCACATCAATTTATCAGAATTTGACGATGTTCTATCTCTGCAATGTGGTTTTCTGTTCTAGTCTCTAAGGTCAGTTTACCCTTTCAATGACTTTACAAGCCCTGAAAATTTGTAGAACTCTACTTTTTAGGTCTTGTACCCATTTTATTTTTTGAACTAAAGTGGTTCTTCAACAGTATGACTTTATTATTAGGATAGTTTTCAAAGTCAGTGGGCTCCCATCTTAGCCTCTTAATATGTATATGTTTCAAACTATGTTGGATATTCTAAATTGTTGCCTTCTGTTAAATGGGAGCATCTCAAAAATGGGAAAATTATTCAACAGTGCTGAACCTTGACATTTGTCCTACATTTTCTTTCAGATTGACAATAAATGCCCTTGCTCAGAAGCTCAATGCTTATTGGAAGGAAAAGACATCTCAAGAAAATTTTGAAACTTCAGCTGTAACCAGGCCAGTACCGTAAGTAATAAAATATGTGAAAGTATTAGGGGTGATGTCTGTAGACCAAATGGAAGGAATGAGAGTAAAATGGTGTTTTTCACACCAGAAAGTTTAATAAGCCAAAAACAAGAAAGCACAGGTACTAATTGAATCATTTTCTAACCCTGTTCATTCTGGTTTAACACTTGCACAGTTTGGATCATAAATGTGAAGAATTTAGTATGTCAGTTTAGTAGAAACAGTGTAATATAGTGGCAGATCATGACTATTTAAATCAGACACTCCTGGGTTGAAAGTCGAGATCTGCTTCTTAATAGTTGGGTGGACTTGGATAAACAGTTTACTTCACTGCTCTAAAGTATAGTGAATTAGGTGGCATAACACTTTTAGCACAGTGCCTGGCATAGAGTAGGTGTTCAGACATGTTAGCAAATTTCCTTTCTTGTTCCTAGTGAATATTGTTGGGAGTAAAACTAGTATTTCAGAGTAGAAATAGAGAACCTGGCATATTAGAGAAAAGATAGAATTTACATATGTTATAGGGAATTATACACAGAATGGGATGAAATACATCAGTAAGTCAGAAAAGGAGTATAATACAGAGGACACAATGAGTATCAACACATACATAGTTACGTCACTGTCAAGACAGATTAGAGTGTTAAAAGTTCATTTGGGAGATGGGAAGGAGGGTAGCAGAAGAGGAAGTAAAAAATGACCAAGATGTGATATGTATATGTACCAATTCTCCATGGTGAATGTATTGATTATATATCATAAACATATACTAGTAATAATTAAGTAAATAAAAATGGAAACCACCAGATAGACATATGATATTATATAAAATTTTGTTTCAAATGCAACCTCATGCTATATGTATATTTCCACCTTATTCTAAGGATCTCAACTTATGTCCACCCCCCATGGCTTTCAAAGAAATGCAAATTAAGATGAGATGTCCTTTTATCTTTCATTAGCTATTAATCATTAGCAATGATTAATTCAGTTAAACAGATAATATATTGCTAGACAGTGTATATACTAGAGGCAAAATTGTAATGCTGGTAATTATTTATGAGTACTTATATGCTAGGTATTGGTCTAAATTCTTTACATGTAATTTACTTAATCATCACAGCGAGTCTGAGATAGACAGGTAATTATTTCTTTAAAGTTGTAGAGACCGACATATGAGAATTTAAGTAACTTCCTCAGGGTTGGCAAGCAGAAAGTGATTGAGCCAAGGTTCTAATATAGCCAGTCAGGCCCCTAAACTGAAATGCTTCACCACTGTACTTTTTGGGGAAAAAATAGAGAAGAAATACAATACGGCTCCCTCAACTTCCTGTTTAATGCAAGTATGAGCTAAAAGCCTCTCCTGCCTGTCTGGAATGAAGGACCCACCATGGTCCACATGTAACCCAAAGCAGAGAGTTACTGTTGCTAAGTATGCTTGTCCCTGAGAGAACAATATTGACATCTTTCTATTCCTTATCTATGAATGTGGATCCAAAGCTAATATGACACCCCACCCCACACCACCTGCTTTTTGCTGACTCTGGCTCTAAATGAAACAGTGGCTGTGTGAAAATATACATAGATGTCAGAGGTCAGGTTTGAGCTTAGAGCTTAAAGGTTGCAAGTCTGAAACACACTAGAGCTAAGAGGTAGGAAGCTATGGGTCCAAAAATGTGTACAAACTATCTTCATTAAAACTTAAAGTTTTAGCCGGGTGAGGTGGCACACACCTGTAATCCCAGCACTCAGGAGACTGAGACAGGAGGATCACCATGAGTTCAATATCTGTAAAAGCAGTGTAAATGTAACATACACAAAACTTACCCTAGTGGTGAAATTGTTGTGGGGTGCCCCTCTCCTTTCTCCATGTCTCTGCTGCAGCCTTCCCTCTTCTCTCTCCAACCCACATTTCATACCGTAGGTACTGACTATGTCTATCATATAAGAGCCACCTCTTTTCACAGAGAAACAAATTCATTTTAAGATGTAGGTGTCTGGTTTACAGTTCCAGCTGTGGATGGGAGTAAGAATTTTAAGAATTGAGCTCTGGAAGACTTTATTTTGATAATTTAACCTAATTGTTGTTGACCTGGTGCCACCACTTCTAGTTATGAGATTTAATCAAATTTATAGTACTTTTAAAGATTAACTTTGAGGAAAAAAAAAGGTTAACTTTGAGAATATCAACCTAATAAAATTTTTATTGAAGCACTATAAACAAATTGTTTATTTTGAAATAAAAAAGAGAATAGGGGCATCTACAGGGAAATGACAGAGATGTTTTGATACAGTGCTTCACTGACTCCTATAGACTCCTGTAAATGCATCTCAAATCTGTTATGTGACTGAACAGAAGCAAATAAAATGACTCTGTGAGTTTTATTTCTTGGTAATAATATAATATATAAAATGTTTTTTTCAAGTTAATAAATTTTAGAGTTAAAACTATTATTTTCTTAGTACAAAAGATTCCAGATAAAAATTATTAAGCTCCATAAATAATGATAGCTTACTATGTTAATACATACTTATTATTTTTCATATCAATATCTGATATATTTTCGTCATTATTTTATCTATAAAGTTCAAAATATACACATTTTAGACATCTAAACTATAACATTTGTAACACATTTCATATATAAAATTAGTTTTTATCACTTGGTTGTGCTTTCTAATGTAAGACAAAGCACAGAGCTAGAGGATACGTAGTCACACTTCTGTTTTCCCTCATTCAGGAACATTCCTGATCAGACATGGGTACAGTGTGATGAGTGTCTAAAATGGAGAAAGCTTCCTGGCAAAGTGGATCCTTCTACATTACCTGCAAGATGGTTTTGTTACTATAATTCCCATCCAAAATACAGGTAAGGTTTCAGGACTCGGTATTATGCCTAAGATTACAACTGATTTGTCTTCATCTTTGAAAACACTTAATCTCAAGTCTACACTCCAGCCTGGCATTTAAGCCCCTATGCTTATTGGACCCACCTGAAACTCTCCAGCCTTATTTTTCATTATACCTTAATACAAACTTTGTACTGGAGCCAGTGCTTGGCTTCACTGTTCCCCGACAAGTTATGCTTACTCTCTGTTCCGTGACCTTGATTATGTTATTTTTCTTGCTTGCAGTGGCCTTCTGCATTCCATCTACCTGTCCAAATCATCGCCATCTCAGGAGCAGAACTCTTGTGTAGCATTTTTTTTCTGATGACAATAGTCATTAGTGATTTTACTCTGATTTCTCTGTAGTATTTGATTCTTGACATTTGTTCACATCCTATTTTGTATTTTTTGGATCTTTTTCATATGCGTATGCTTTGGCTCTTTAGGAGGTTTTAAATTCTTTGAGAACAAGGTCTTTACATTGCAGGTTGAACTGATGATTTTTTATATGCCTTCTATGTGGAATCAGTGTTGACAGTACTTATTTTACATTCAATACTATTTGTTTACATGTTTGTCTTCCTGATATACCATATAGTGCTTGTAACATCTGACATCTAAATAGCATGTGGCGTATCCATAGCCATTAACTTCAATTTAACCATCATTTTATTTGACGTGGTAATCACTTATATTATTCATAACAGGTCAGTTTGCTTCAATTCCAGCTGTGACTGTCTTAAAATTCTTTTTTCTGCAGGATAAATGCTGATAGAAAAAGTGTCCTAAAACAGAGTATGCTTTTTAGGGAAAAAGTGTCTAAAATGGAAGAAGTTAACTAAATGAAATGTGGGTCTGTAATGTGTAAGCATTGCCTCATAGTTTCCAGATATGCCTAAGCACTTTTTATTGGAGAGTAAATGAGACTGTGTGGTTAGAATATCAGAGTGATCGTTTAAAAGTTTCATTTTTAATACTTGATCTATTATCTGCTTATATTTCATCCAGGAGACAGCCTTCTAGGCCACTTTTCTTCCTTATAAAATTGATGTAACATAGGTTCTAATTATTAATAATTTTTGTCTGTCTTTGGGATTACTTTTGACCACTGAATAAATTTTTAGTACTCCTTTGGTTTTTACTCCTAAAATTCTCTTCTTCATGTTGTATACATAGAATGTTTTGTACTGTGAATGGAATCTATACTCTATATTGTTATATTGTTAAACTGCTCTGTGATACTCTTAAGGAAAGTAAAAGGTAAAAGTGAAAAACACATTATTCTTCCAAAAGATGATTTCTTGTCTATACTGCAGGAGATGCTCTGTTCCAGAGGAACAAGAACTCATTGATGAAGACCTATACTTGAGCAAAGCTAAGAAACAGTTAAGTATACTTGAGATGGTGCTCTGTATCGTATAGTAGAGGAGCCTGACACCTTGTAATGAGACAGAGGAATTTGGGGAAGAGGGATAATTTGGGAGGGTTCTCAGTGATTTGCCACCTCACCACCTCGCATCTGACTCCTTCCTCCCCTTTTCTCTCTCTTTGGGGTAGAATAGCATTTAAAAATTTTCTTCAGTAGCATAGTTCAGGAAGGCAACCTTAGTTCCTCAATAAGGCTCACACTATTTCTAATTTTGTTTTTGGTTTTTGGTTTTTTGGGGTGCTGAGGATCGAACTCAGGGCCTTGCACTTGCTAGGCAAGCACTCTACCACTTGAGCTAAATCTCCAACCCCTCACTCTTTCTAATTTTGAATGAACATTATAACCTAAATCTACATTGGTAATCTATTTCAAGCTGAGATGTTTCATGAGTGAACTCAATAGCACTTTTATCTTCTAGAGATCAAACTATTGAGAAGAAGATGCCTATGGAAAGTGAGACCTACCAGGTGAGAGGTAGTTGTGCCCCTTCCTTTCCTCACCTGAAATTTTCTACAAGAAAGGACATAGGTTGAAGGAAGCAGCAATTTTGAAAGCTGCATAGAAATAACCAACCATTTCTTCTCATGGTCTTTTCTTTTTCTTGGGATCTTTGGGTTTTGTATTGATTTGCTGCTGTTACTGATGTTCAGATCACCTAAAATCGGAGACTCAAATCATTTGTTTCCAAGATTTGGATTCAGTACTGAATTTAGGCAGTGTCAATGTCACATTCAGTGTCACAGAATATCCAGGATTGTCTTCCATCCTCATACAGGCTGTTCCTGTTGAGTATCTGGTTTTCCTGTGTCCTTTATTCCAGGATTCAGGGATGACTCCTTCCTCTTTTCTTTTGGGACGAAGAGTTGGTTCTCTGTGCCCTTTCCTGATCCCTGCTTTCAGGCTGGCTGGCTTTATAAAGACTCTGCTGTTTTGAATTTTCAGGAGCACTGTCTCTCGGACATGGTTGCCCAGCTCCGGACGCTGAAGGGTGCAATAAGGTTGGGCCGTCCTTTTAGGGACACTCCTCTCCTGACAGCCACCATAGCACCCATGTATCTTCCCTACTCAACCTTGCCTTTCTGCATGATTTCCCTGTTGACCCTCTTTCCCAGAAAGATCTGTTAGTCGCATGTTAGATTCACATTGCCCCCATTCAGTCAGGGCAGGTCAGACTGGTGAGGATAGAGGCAATTTAATACTAATTCTTGTGATATCCTGCCAAAACCCAAGCATATGAGCAATAAAGTTTCATACCCTAACGTCTTAGCTTAATGGTCCAATGTAGAGATTGGGAGATTGTCTAGCACTGCCCTGTCCTCATACAGTTTACCTCCCCTTCATATTCCTTCACCTTAATTATTCATACTATCTTCATAAGCTGGCTGTCCCACAAGAGCGCAGATGCATGTCTCTGTGTGTGTGCACTGTGAATATACGTTGTCTCTTGCATGCATTTCTCCCAAACCAGCGCAGACACTTGCTGCATTGCTTTTTCCCTCTACCCCTACTGTTACCACAGATCTCAGAAAGAATGAAATCCTAGCCTTCCACTGGTTCGGAAGAGAGAAACAGACAGTGATCGGGGGCCTAGGTTTATGTCGTGGGTGGGATAGCTCTAGGACCCAATAAGTGAGTTGGGGGAGGTCTGTTAGTGTCTAGCTGATAAGGGTAATAACTGAATTGCCTGGGTTCAATGTTCTAGTGTACATTATTGCACACTGTTTGTTTTGTGTAGGAAACGGTTCCTTTTTATTTGGCCAAGCTTTCTTTCCTAGCATCAGAAGGATTGACTCATCCTTTGGTATTTGGTTTGAATTCGGGATTTTTATGACTCATTTCTTTCTTTGCTAGGTACTCAGTAACCTACCAAAGACTCCTACTGTTCAAGATATGACTGGACTGAATGACAAGACAACTGGATACGAGGGGATGAATAGCTCTGGCCTGCTTCCGTGTGTTGGGGAAGAAAGCCGATCACCTCTTCAACTTAAGCCTCTGGATTCCAGTGTTTTTCAGTTTTCCAGGTGACTAAAAATGTAGTGTGTTGTTGATAGTAAGACTCAGGATCTGTTTTCCTGTTCAGTAAATTGGTATGTCTTACCATATTTATAGTTTTCCTAAGGCCTAGCATGCAATTCATAAGGAGAAAAATACTTTTGGGTCAATAGAATGGTTGTATATATTCTAAATTTTTCCATGTTACAACTGCTATGTCAAGTCTACGTATTTTGAGGTGAACATTTGTTGAGACTCTTATATGTGTTATGCATTCACGTTATGTTGGGAATTGTACAAGTGAAATAATGAGTATGATAACTTTGAAAAACATAAAGTGCTATTAAATAAGGTAATGTTAAATAGAAGAGCATTGGTCATTTCCTTAAGTTTATGGATATTGAGTCCTTTGGGACTCAGTAAATGTTGGCCATATATAAAAATAACTATTAGAAATCTATACTATTAGGTTAGCCTTATATTGTTCATTATTTCCTAGAGTAAATCATTAGTAAAGTTTGATCTTGGGCTGTATTTGTTCATCTTCTAGGACTTCATCAATGTCATTTTGTTAGTCCTTGTAACACGAAGAAGCATAACTATTCATTTTCTTAAATACTGTATAAGGAGTATTTGAAGCACTGAAAGACATGGCTTCCTTGAAAATTAACTCAGTGCACCCAATTACGACTGCTTAGTTTCTCTCCTACTGTTTTTCTTACTCTTGCATGGCCAAGCCATAGGGCAGGCACAGAATTGCTCTCTAAAAGCCAAAACTTATACAGTCATCCATACTGTGACTTTATAGTGAGTGTGACCTTGGCAGTGACTCTTTTCAGTTTGGGTGTCTTCTTAGTATATTGTAGGATAGAAAAAAATAGAATATATCATAGGATAAAATGCATCCTGGTTTTTCTTCACCCCCAGTGTTACTGATTCATTTCCCCTTTGTTGCTTCTTAGGTGGATCTTTTCAGCCTCTCATCTAGATAAACATCTGCACAGGTGTGCAAGTCCCCTATTCATTGATTCTTCTACAATTAAGCTTTATAGATAATGGAGGAACCTCAAGACCCCTTGAACATGAGCAGTCTCAAGAGGAAATAAGCTTTTTGGAGAAAAACTGATAAAACTCTTAAAAGGGTCAAATGAGAATCTGTATGAAAGCATCTAGATCAGTGTCTTGGAGTATAGTAGGTGCTAAATAAGGAATGGTTGGATTTGAGTCATACTGAAGGAACAATTTCTAAGATTGAATTTGTTAGAAAAAAGGTTTAAAAATATAGTACAGCCTTAGTCTCAGGAGTTTGAGCCTAATTTTACCCTATACCCATCTATACTTTCAAAATTCCCATTGTAGGTTTGGAGGGGTGCACAGTAAGTACTCTGTATTTTGAAGCACATTGTTACCTCTGTACCTTGGTCTTCTGAAGCTATTCATACCATTACTTTTGAATCTTTCCCTACTATGACCACTTTTTCTTTCCCCAGTATTTCTTTTGTAACTGTGAAGTGGATTTTGGTAACTTTAATAGGATTACAAATGCTAATTTTTTGCATTATACTATATATTTTATGGGTGCAGTACTGCAGTACATCCATTGGGTGGCACACTTCCTCAGTCTTTGTTGGGATTTTTTATGAGTCTGTGTGGAATGCCATATCCAGAGTGAGGTCCTGGCTGTAGAAGACAGGTAAAGTATTTTGACCATTCGTGTATAATTTTAATTTATTGAGAATAAGATTCAAGTGAAGGAGATATGTGATATCTGATGCCGCTCATATTATACAAGGTGTGAGGTTAGTAAATAATAGTTGTGTCATTTCAAACTACCTGTATAGGGGGGTTCAAATTGATTGGAGAATCAGATACTGTGATGTGTCTGTAGTTCCAGCTACTGGGGAGAGTCTGCCATTTAAGAAAGAAAGACGGAAATGCTCACAATTTTAATAAAATACACAGCATTCTGATGTAACAGTGTTAATGGGATAATAGGTTTATTGAAATTTGCAAAAGTCTCCTTTTTATCAAAAGCTAAAACTGATAAGAGTCCTTGAATCATGTAGTTCAGCTTACTAACTCTAGATAAAATAAAACCTAGATTGTTCAAGAGAGCTTTAAGAAGTTGTAGTGGATAGGTTAAGAAGGTCTCTAGAAATGTCATTAGAAATAACTTCATGAGTTTCCAAAATCTAATAAAGGGAGAAGACCTGCAATAAATAGGTTCAGCCAGAATGTAAACTAGCATAACCTCTTAGGGGAGGACAACTTATTTCTATTAAAGTAAATAACTCCTTTCTGTTCACTTATTCACCTTATGTTTGAGTGCTTTCTGTATGAAAGGTATTCTTTAGCATAATGATAGGATCTAAGATGAAGGAGCTTAGTTAGTTTTATATGTAAATATAAATTGCTCTAAGGGCAAACAGCAAATATAGTAATATTAATCCAAGAAATCTATTAATCTCAGGAAGAAGAGCAAGAGTTGATAGCATTTAAACCATGACTTGCTTCTACCCCTCTCCAGATTCTGCTTTACAGAAACTGTTGAAGGGAGCACTAATCCGAGTACCTGGGTGTGATCAAGAAGATGGGGGCTCCTTCTTCCCTTTATTCCCTGTCTAGAGCTATGGTTTCACCTGGAAAGGGCAAGCCTCTGACTTCTTTTTTTTTTTGATCTCCCCCAGCTCCGTTTTGTACAAGCTTTTTTACAGGTAGATCCAAAATGACTGAATCTCTCTTCTCTTATTCAGCTTTTTTTTTTTTTTCCACTTAGCCCTCACTTGCAGGTAGAGGCGTTCGCACAGGCACAGCAAACTGAAAACAGTAGGCCTCCATTACTCTACCCCAAGCTTGTGTGTATATCAGAAATTCATGCAGGAAAGAAGAAATCCCAAGTGATATCACTCTGGAAGAAGTAGGCCACTGTCTCTGACTGCATTTCTTGCACAGTGTTGTAGAGGTTCTTAGGAAGGCAGGCCTTAAGGATGAAGCGCTATCTGAGAAAATTGACTTTATATGGAACAGAACATGGGGAATCCCATTCCTAAAGGCACTATCAAAAAAATAAGAGATCATGGTAGAGGTTAACTAAGAAGCACTCATAATTCCACAGCAAAATGACCACATAATAAGAAGTTTGGTAATAGAATCAGGGAACAACCATTAAGAAGACCCCTCTGATGATCTAAGTCAATCCTGGGTGCCAGGAAGGCTATGAAGGCTATCTATAAGCACAGGTCAGTACCCACTAAAAACTAATTAGAGCAGAACACAAGGTAGACACAAAACCAGGGCCCCACCAGGCATGGTGGTGCACACCTGTGATCCCAGCACTCAGGAAGCTAAGGCAGTGGGATTGCTGAGGGTTTGAGGCCAGCTTGGACTACATAGTGAGTTCAAGGCCAGCCTGAACTATATAGTGAGACTCTGTCTTAAAAAAAAGAAAGAAAACCAGGGCCCAAGCTGCACACAAATCAAACAACAAAGAGCAGAAAACTCATTGTCATAGGGGCTTAAGCCCTATCACTGACCAACCACTGGCTAAACGGTACATCAATCCTAATCCAGGGGCAAATCTTAAGAAACCAATCTTAAAAATAAAATGATACACATTCCTGGGAAACTATAGAGTAGTATACATGCTCAAGGCTGTGGTCTCTCAGCAGTAACCAAAGAGGGAAAATCTAAGCTATTAGCACCTGGCTGAATGTTGCACGGAAACATAAACTTCCTTGAATTTTGATAGCCTCCAAGCCACACACATTTCCAGTAATAAAGGGTAAAAATCTATCTGACTAAAGGAACTTAAATACAACCTTTGGCCAACAAGTGGCCTATGCTGAGCCAGGGATGAACCTTAGGCTGCCAGGCCAAAGAAAAAAATCAATAAAAAAAACCCCATGAGCAAGGGCCTCAGAGGCTGTATACTGAAGGGAAAATAGACTTCATGGAGTCAGGTCAGCTGAGTCACTAAGTTAAAAACCAGGCAAACAGCAGTGATATCAATCCCCCAGAGTAAGGGGAAATTGGTGCCCAGTATTACTATATGGTATTATCTAAAATAACCAGTTGCCAAAAAAAAAAAAAAGAGAGAGAGAGAGACAGGCAAAGAACAGGAAGGTATAATCTACACATAAGAGGGAAACAGACAACAGAAACTGCCTTTGCAATGACTGAGATGTTGGATTTATCAGACAAAGACTTCAAAGCAGCCATTAAAAATATGTTCAAAACACTAAACAGGTTTGAAAAACCTCTTATTATTTGAAATTTGTACATGGCTTTGGAGGCTACTATCAGAATTCAAGGAATATGTCTAAACAAAGGAAGTGTGACAGTATCTCATCAAGTACAGACTAATAAAGAAATGAAAATTTCTAAAATTATTTCTTTAAAAAGAGAGTGAAATGAAAATTCTGGTACAGAATTTTCCAGAATTGTATGGAAAATACAATAAGGTGACACTTTCTCTAAAGGGAATCAGCAGCACATTAGTGTTGGAAGAACAAAGAATCAGCAAATGTGGAGATCAATCAGTTATAGATTATATAATCAGAAGAACACAGAAAAAAAATGAAGAAAAGTGAAAACAGCTACCATCTTTGCATAATAGTACATGGAACAAGAGAAAAAAAGGTAGAAAAATATATTTTAAAAAAGCCAGTGCCTGAAAACTTCCAAAGCCTACACATTCAAGCTCAATAAATTCAAAATAGGATAAATGCAAAGATTCACAGCCAGACACATCATAGTGAAAATATTGAAAACCTCAGGTGAAAAGAAACTCTCTAAAGCAGACTGAGAAAATGATTCATCATGTGCAAGACAACTCTAATAAGGATCACCAGGTGATTTCTCACCAGAAACAATAGAAACCAGAAGGCAGTGGAATGCTGCTATGGTTTGGATATTGTTTTTCCCCACCAAAACTGATGTTTCCATTTAATTAGCAATGTAACAGTATTAAAGGGTGGTAGGCCCTTTAAGAGGTGGTTGGGGTTATGGAAGCTCTGCCTTCATGAAGGGATTAAGGTAGTTCCCATTAGAATGGACTACTTGCTGGAAGAGTGAGTTGTTAAAAAGTAAGTTCAGCTTTCTCTTGCTTCCTCCTTCACCATGTGATCTCTTTGCACGTGTCTACTTGCTCTTCTATTTTCTGCCACGAGTTGAACTTCCGTGAGACCCTCTTCCAAAGCCAACAAGATGTGACCATCTGATCTTCGGAGCCTCCAGAGCCAGGAGGCAAAAGAAACCTTTTTCCTTTATAAATTACCCAGCCTTAAATGTTCTGTTACAGCAATGGAAAACTGACAAAAATGATATCAAAGTACTGGGGAAAAATGGCCAACCAAGACTCTTAATTGCAGTAGAACTGTCTTTGGAAACAAACATGAAATAAATATATTCCCAGATAAGGAAAAGCTGAAGAAATTTGTTGCTAGCAGACCTCACTTACAAAAAATACTAGAGGGAGTTCTTCAGGGTAAAAGCAAGTAATGCCAGACAGAAATCTGAATTCACATGAAAAAACAAAGAATGCTAATAAAGATAACTAATTAATTATAAGTGCCAACATAATGGCATATTTCTTCCTCTTTCCATTCTTAACCAGTTTCAAGAAAAATTACATAACACAATATATATTTGTATGTAATTGTATATATGTATATGGTTTTTATCAGACAGTAACAGAACAAAGGGGGTAGATGAGAGCGAAATTATACTGGTGGAAAAAAAAATGATGCTAGATAGCGACTCAGACTCACAGTCAAAAATGAATAAAACAGAAAAATGGTGAAAAAAAAAGCAAGTAAAACAAACTATAAATATGTACTTGCTGTGCTTCTCTTGGCTGCCTCAAAAGGCATAACATTGTATAAAATAATTATAAAAATTAATTTTTAGATTTGTAAATGTTGTACTAGAAAATGTTCACATAACATAAAAAAGTAACAGAAAAGGAGGAACAAAAGAACAAGCAATGTATGACCCACAATAGAAAGCAAAAAGCTAAGTAGCAGGTATAAATTCTACCAGATCAGTAATAATATTAAATATGACTGGATTAAGCAATCCAATCAATAAACAGATGGGGTCGAGGATTTAGCTCAAGTGGTAGAGTAATTGCCTACCAAGCGTAAGGCCCTGAGTTCAATCCCCAGCACCAAAAAAAAAAAAAAAAAAGATATTATCAGATTGGATTTTCATTAAATATCCCAAATAGATTGTCTACTCAGGAGGCACACTTGAGATTTAAAGACACAAAGAGTTTGGAAATAAAATGATAGTTATTGATCAAGCAGCAACTACAGTATAAGAGAACTAGAGTAGTTCCGCTAATATCAGACAAAATATGCTTTAAAACAAAAAATTACTAGATATAGAGACACTTCATAGTGTTAAAGTTTGTTAGAAAGATGCAATAATAAGCCAGGCATAGTAGTGCATGCCTGTAATCCCAGTACTCTGGGTGGCTGAAGCAGGAGGACTGCCATGAGCTCAAAGCTAGCCTGGGCTACATAATGAGTTCAAGATTAGCCTGAACTACATGACAGGACCTTGTCTCAAAAAACAAAAACAAAAAACAATGCAAAAACACTAAACAGAAGCAGGAGGAAGGAAATAAGATTAGAATACAGATGAAATAGAGATTTAAAAAACAATAGAGAAAATCAGTGAAACCAAAAGTTGGCTCTTTGAAAAAGTATAATAAAAATTAAGAAAACAATTTATAATTCCCTCAAAAATAAAACACTTAGAAATGTAAAAGAAGTGCAAACAGCACTTATATACTGAAAACTATAAAATATTGTCGAATGACATTAAACACAATCTAAACAGAAAGATTTCTTGTTTGTAGCTCAGACGTTTTAAAAGAGTTAAGATGACAGTACTTCGAAAATGATCTACAGATTCAATGTCCTTATCAAAATACTAGATGGTTCTTCTGATTAATCAACATCCTCACCTTTAAATTCCTATGGAAATTCGAAGGATATAGAATCATCAAAACAATCTTGAAAGGGGAGAAGAAAATTGGAAGAGTCACACCTTCCTACTGTAGTCTACAGTAAAACTATAGTAATCAAGACAGGTTGGTGCTGTTACAAGGTTAGGAATATACATCAATGGAAAAGTAAAAAAATACCCTTACATTTATGATCACTGGATTTCTGTCAAAGGTGTCAGGGCAATTCAGTGGGGAAAAGAATAGTCTTTCAAACAAATAATGCCAGAACAACAGGATATCTGAGAGCCAGAAAATGAAGTTGGATACCTACCTCACGCTATACACACAAATTTTACTCAAAATGGCTCACAGATCTAAATTTAAGAGCTAAAAATTTAAAACTCTTAAGGAAAAAAAACAGTAAGTCTTTGTAACCTTGGATTCGGCTATAATTTCTTAGCTGTGACACCACAAGCTCAAGAGACACTGAAAAATAGTTAAATTGGCCTACATAAATATTTAAAACTTTTCAGCTGTACAGATCACTATCAAGAAGGTGAAAACAGCACCCACAGAATAGGAAAACAACTTTGGGAATAATACCTGATGGATTGGAATCCAGAATAGATAAAACTTCTAAAATTCACTAATAAAAAGACAAATAGTCCAATTAAAACTGGGCAAAAGATCCTAAGGCAATTCTCTATAGAATATATGCAAATGATCAATAAACACATGAAAAGATGGTCAACATCACTAGCCTTCAAGGAATTACAAAGCAAAACTGCAATGAGTTGCTAGTCCATACCCACTAAGATGAATATAATTTTAAAAATAGCCAATAGCAACTGCAGGTGAGGTTGTGGCAAAATTGGAACTGCCATATATTGATGATATAAATGCAAAATGTTGCAGCTGCTTTGGAGAAGTCTGGCATTTCTCCAACATTTTAAAAACTGCATTACTATATGACCCAATAATTCTGCTTCTAAGTACGTACCTATGAAAACATAGTCACATAAAAGCTTGTACTGTACATACATATTCATAGCAGCATTATTCACGGTAGCCCAAAAGTGGAAGGAACCCAAATGTCTATCAACTGCTAAATGGATAAATACAAAATGTGGAATATCCATACAATGAAATATTACTTGGCTATGCAAAGGAATTTTAATAGTCAACTTTTTCTTACTGTAATGAAATACCTGAGGCTGGGTAACTTTATAAAGAAAATAGATTTATTTAACTCAGTTCTGGAAGCTGTAAGTCCAAACAGCATAGCATTAGCTCTGATGAAGTCCTTTTTCCTGGCAGAGGTGATGCAGGGTATCACATGGGAAGTGATGCAGGGTATCACATGATGCAGGGTATCACATGGGTATCACATGGCAGAGGTGATGCAGGGTATGACTGGGAGTGTACATGTGTGTCTACATCTATATCCTCTAGTCTTGGTCTCTCTCATTCATATTCAGTCAACAGGGGTCTGCCCTGATGACCTTATTTAATCCTAATCACCTCCCCGAGGTCCTTACCTCTAAACACCATAGTTGAGCTGGGTGTGGTGGCACACACCTGTAATTCCAGCACTGGGGAGGCTAAGATAGGAGGATCCTACAAGTTTGTGGTCAACCTGGGCTACTTAGTGAGTTTAAGACGAGCGCGAACTACATGGCAAGACCTTGTCTCAAAAAGCAAAACAAAATAATAATAAAAATAAACACCATAGTTGAATTTAGTTTCCACATGCTTACTATTTCGAAATAGAGATTACATTTCAACATGTGAACCTTTGGGGAACACACTCAAACCATATCGACGCCATAGCAGCAGTGAAATGCTACATGAATGAACCCTTTAAAAAGACCACCAGAAGCGAGGCACATTGGTGCATACTTGTAATCCCAGCCACTCAGAAGGCTGAAATAAAGATCACTTGAGCCCACAAGTCCAAGGCCAGCCTGGGCAACATGGTGAGACCCTGTTTCAAAACAATACAATCTATTTTATCATTCCATTTGAAATGCCTAGAGTAGGTTTATCTATTTGAGATATATCAGAAATTAGGTGAGTGGTTGCCTCAAGATAGGTGGAGGTATAGAGAGTGACTACTAATTGGTTAGATGTTTCTTAGGATAATGTAAATTTTCTAAGCTTAGATTATGGTGATGTCACACAACTGTGCGTGTAGTAAAGCAATCAATTGTACACTTGTTTGAGTTTATGGCATTTATACCTCAATAAAGATGTAGAATGTTCTCCTTCCAGTATTTCATCTAGAAGGAGAACATATATGCCATAAAGGAGTCTTGTTTTGGGTCCTTATTCTTGCCTATTATAGTGCCCTAAACAGAGGAAACTTGGGAACGAGTGCATAAAAAATAAAATATCCTAATTTGAATATAGTGTTCTTTGTCTTGGTTAGTGAAATACTAAGCTGACAGAGGTCAAATATAGAAATGTTTCAGAAAGCACCTTCAAGGAGCAGAAGCACAGTAGATCTTTGTTTTTGTCAGAAAATGTGAAATACTTGAAGACAAAATACTAAAACTGAACCTTTAAAGTAACAATGGAGAACTATGGCAAAAAGAAGAGAGAAAAGTATGTAGTTGGAGAAGAATTCCTAGATATAAAACCCCTAATTTTTACTCAATAAATGAATGCAGGTCTGATATGAGAATCAATTCCCAGAGGGAAGAGTTAAGACTTTCTTGAGAAGTATAGAACCAATAAGTAAAATCCATTTATTCTTTCATTTACATAATTGTGTGTGTGTGTGTGTGTGTGTGTGTGTGTGTGTGTGTTACTAGGGACTATATCCAAGGTCATGTGCAAGCTAGGCACATGCTCCACCACTGAGTTACATCTCCGGCACTTTTTAAAAGTATTTGTTTTGACACAAGACCCTGCTAAGTTGTCCTAGCTAGGCTCAAACTTGCCATCCTCCTACTTTAGTCTCCAGAGCAGCTAGGATTACAGGCATATACCACCATTAGCATAGTAGTTTTTTTTTTTTTTGATTGCCTTTTATTTGAAAGTTTTGTTCCCTCGTCTGCATTTAGCACAATTAAGCTCCCTTATGTTAAGGAGGTTATACTTTTGTATCTTAGTAGGGTACCTAAGATGTACACACATATGCATACACACAGTATAGGCAGTGACACATGTTATAGAGAGGGCTAAGAAGTGGTATAGGAATTGAGAAGTAGCATTTGAGCTGGATTTAGACATGCCGTGTTAGAGAGAAGGGCATTTCAATCAAAAGGAGCAATGTAAGAACCCATGGGGCATTCAGTTTGACTGGTGTTTATAAAGGGAGTAATGCAATATAAACTTAGGGTTATGCCCCAGCTCTGCCATGTACTAGCCATCTTTAAAAAGTTACTTAACCTCTTCCTGAGTATCCTTTTAAAAGAATTGAGTTACCTTACTTTGGTGTTATTGGTAGAATTAGATAAGCTGATACATATTAAGCACTTATGACCCTGGTGCAGAATAAGTGCTCAATAGTGCTTCCTATGTTTTGGTGTAGAGAGGCTGGAATACGAAGATAAGACACTTGAGCCTTCATGTTGTGGAAAGGACCAAATAAAGGTTCCAAATAGAGAAGTAGCATAATCAGAGCAATGAATGATATGGAGATGAGAGAAGGGGAGATTAGAGACCACAGAAAGCCATTGCAGTAGTCCTAGAGAGGTAATGAGAAACTGAGGGCTGGGGATTTAGCTCAGTGGTTAGAGTGCTTATCTTTTAAGCACAAGGCCCTGAGTTTGATCCCCCACACCACCACCAAAAAAAAAAAAAAAAAAAAAAATTGAACTGGAGAATTGATAGTGTATAAGTCATACATAAAACTATAAAAATTAACTGATGGTTTTGTGGTGTTAACACAAATAGGAAACAAGAGAAGGAACAGGTTTGAAGGTGAAGTTTGAGATAGTGGGTCGGTTAGGACTTAGGAGAAAGTGGGAGTTACTGCCTGGAGGTGGTAGCCAAGAGATGGTATAGGATTACCAAAAAGAAGGAATATAGGGTCCACAGAGAAGATAGCTAAGGACAAAACCTTTAAAGGTGGGAAAATAAAGATAAAGCAAATAATATGATTTGATCGCCTTTCGTAAAACTTTGTGTTGCTCTCTTGTATTATATATACCTTTCCTTCTTTCTTGCCAACCGATTATTATCTCCCTCAGTACCACTGCTAAATGAACCATCCGGAGTGTCCCTTATGTATGTTTAAAGACGGATACATTTGTTTCCACATAGCCTCTAAATCCTTTTGCTTTTCCTAAAAGGCTATCACAATAGGATCTATTGACGTGCAGGGCAATTTTATTCCTGAAGAACATATAGGGCATTATAAGAAGCTAAGGTTTGAGATATCTTGCAGATGTTCACAGAAATTACAGAGAGATACAGGCAACCTTGAGGTAGTATGAGGTAATTAATAACATGCCTGATTCTCATTCCAAGTTTGAAAGTTGATTTTTACTTTGAAATGTCTTGGTTATACAGAGAGAGAGAGAGAGAGAGAGAGAAGGAAAGAGAGAAGAATAGTTACAAGAATAACAGTGAAGTTTCTATCCTGATATATGATATAAAATTGCCTATAGATTTTTCTGGTTCCATTGTTTTGTTAATTCCTTTAACCGTTAGAGCTGGTAGCAGCCAGACATGGTAGGTGATTTGAGGCCACTCTCCTGGGCTTCTCTGGAGAAATGAGGGAGTGTCTGTTTATCCCTGACAGAGGGGAGTTCTTTGTCACAATAGGCAAATGATTTAAATTGGCTAATTCAGTTTCTTTGTTTCTGACTGGGGCCTTGTGTTTTAATTAACTTTTACAAGTGAATAACGGGCAATAGCCATAATCCGTTGGCTGGCAAGTGAATTGTACTGTGTTCTATTGCAAAATAAAAAAATGTGCATAAGCCTTTTATAATGGAAGGGTTTTGTGACACTTTAAAATTAACAAGCTGGCTTTATTCTGTGCACACACCACAAGGCTTCTTATGATCTTTTTGTTCTGTTCTTGTGGTAGGGGATGTGCGTATATATATATTTTTTTGTTTGTCTTCCTTTACTTGCATTTAGGAAACGTCCAAGTCAAGCTGTTTTCAAATATATTTTTACGATTTTAACCAAGGTCGGACTAGTCCTTTTGTATCTAGATGCCGACCCTTAAAACCTTTCAACTTCACCTCTCCCTGAGCAACAGTTTGCTAACTTAGTCAGTTGCATGAATGAAGGAGTCGAGGCTTGGCAAATAAAGATGTTGTACTGGTCTATTTTTGTTACTATGATGAAATACATGAAAACAGGTAACGTTATAAAGAAAAGAGAATTATTTAACTCACTGTTCTGGAGATTCAAAAGCATGACGCTGCTATTAGCTTGGCTCCGAGAAAGGCCTTATGCTGGATGGAATCGTGATGATAGGAGTATGTATGAAAGGAAGAGATCACGTTGCTAGACAGGAAGCCAAGAGTGTGGCTTGAGAGTCAGGGTCCTTCTTTTATAACATTTTATTCTCCTGAGGAATAACTGAGGGCCCTATGAAACTAGTCCCTTTGGAGGACGGCACTCCCCATGGTATAAACAGTCTTCCAGTAGGCTGCACCTCTTCTAAAGGTTCCGTAGCACTCTTTACCATTGCCGCACTAGGGACGTAGCCTCCCACACGTGAACCCTTGGAGCGCAAACTACATCTAAACCATGGACATTATAGTCATAACTTTAATCTGTGAGGAACACCTAGAGGTGGGCATTTTGGGGGGTGTTTTGTTTCGTTTCGCCATGTTTTGTTTTTGAGACAGGATCTTGCTATGTAATTCAGGCTGTCCTCGAACTCACTATGTAGCCCAAGCTGCCCTCGAATTTGGGGTGATCCTCCTGCCTCAGCCTTCAGCCTCCCGAGCTCTGGGATTACAGGCGTGTGCCACCACACTCGGCTTAGCACCTAGAGGCATTTTAACGGGGAGACTTTGAGAAGGGGCTCCGTAGGGTAATAGACTTGTACCAACTTACAGTTTAATTTGCTCTTGCAGTAAGTACAAATGGACCCTTGGTGAAGAACCTGCGGAAAAACGAAGAAAGCTCCAGAATGAAATGACGTCATCTCCTCTAGATTATTCCGTGCATGGCTCTTACAGGAGGCTAGACGCAATCGTTGCCTACCAAGAAGGGGAGAACAGCCATGATCAATCCAGTTCTGAGAGAAGTACACCGCCGTATCTTTTCCCAGAATATCCAGAAGGAAGCAAGAATACTGGACAGAATAGGGAAGTTTCGGTTCTCTATCCGGGGGCCCAAGACCAACGCCAGGGCTCCCTGCTTCCTGAAGAACTAGAAGATCAGATGCCAAGACTGGTAGCTGAAGACTCCAACAGAGGTAGCCCGTGCATAAACAAAGAAGACGTGGACAAGGGACCTTTTGTAGCTGTTGTTGGTGTTGCAAAAGGTGTTAGAGATTCAGGAGCCCCCATTCAGCTAATCCCTTTTAACAGAGAGGGGCTTGCCGAGAGAAGGAAAGCAGTTGAATCCTGGAGCCCAGTGCCTTGTTCTTCTGTGGCCTCTGCTACGATTTCTGCTGTGGCCACTGGAGAGAAAGGAAGAGGCTGTGAGGAGACTGGAGGTCAAAATACACCAAAGATGAATAACCAAAGCGAGCTGGAAGAATTGAGGAGAACCACAGCAAAGTTGGAACGTGTTTTGGCTGAAAGGAATTCATTCCAGCAAAAGGTTTGGGTAACAGCTTATCACTAGGAATAAGAGATTTTCATAATCAAGAGACTGGGGTGTTGGTGCTCTGATGATTCTATGTTCTGAGGTCTTTAAACAAAATACAGGTATGTCTTTGAACCATTCTGTGGTTTGTCTCAGATTGAGTGAACTCTTCTGGGCTTCCTTCCCGTGTTTGATTAAAAAGGGATTTCCATAAGTAGAGGAATACAAGTAGGCATAATGGGATCATAGGGTAAATAGAGTAGAGATAATTTTTGGCACTCTCTTCACCTTTCAGTAGTACGTGGGGCCACTGAATTTCTGTTTCTTGAACTGCAGGTGGAGGAGCTAGAACAGGAGAAGAATCACTGGCATTCTGAATTCAAGAAAGTTCAACATGAATTGGTAACCTACAGTACCCAAGAGACAGAGGGCTTGTACTGGAGCAAGAAACACATGGGTTATCGCCAAGCTGAATTCCAGATTCTGAAAGATGAGCTAGAAAGAACCAAAGAGGAAAAGCAAGAATTAAAAGAGAAACTGAAGGAGACAGAGACACACCTGGAAGTGCTGCAGAAGGCTCAGGTCTCCTACCGGACCCCAGAGGGAGATGACCTAGAAAGGTTAATTACTAGGGTTTAGTTATCAGCTTGTGAGTGCTAATGGGAAGCATCCCTTAAGACCCCCAGTTACTGGCCATAAACAGTAAGGAAGCCTTAATTTCATAGGCCACCAAGATAAAGTACTTAGAAAGATGCAGCCAGTTGCCCTGTGCTTGGTGGCATTGCGTTTCTTCTTTTTTTCCTAGATAATGGAAACTTAATTTTTGAGAAATGTAGGCCCATTTTGAAGGGGCTTCATTTTATTTTGTTGGCTAATGACTTCATGTCATCTCTTCTCCTGCCCCCTCACTCCATCATACAGGGCTCTGGCAAAGCTTACGCGACTGCGTATCCACGTCAGCTATCTTCTTACTTCTGTCCTCCCTCACTTGGAGCTTCGTGAGATCGGGTATGACTCAGAACAAGTGGATGGGATCCTGTACACAGTGCTGGAGGCAAATCACATACTGGATTGAGCACCAGACTATATAAATTATTCTCTAGCTTTCACTTCTCTTTTCAGCCTTTGTACTACATATATTCTTTTCTACCCTTCTCTATCCTCCTCTTCCCTTTCTTTCCCTTCCCATCTCCCTCTCTACTCCTCTCCTCTCTTCTGCTCCCTCCTACCCTCTTTTTTTTTTTTTTTTGTGGTGCCGGGGATTGAACTCAGGCCCTTGTGCTTGCAAGGCAAGCACTCTAATCACTGAGCTAAATCCCCAGCCCCAGCTCCCTCCTACCCTCTTATGTGCTTCTCTCTCGCTCCTTCTCTCTCTCTATCTTGCTCTCCCTCTCCCTGCCTCCCTCCCTCCCTCTTTCCTTTATGCTTTATATAGAGAATCTAGTAAATCCTGGCTCTTAATTAATCTGCTTCTTACTAAGTTTTGGTGTGGAGAAAGAAGCCACTTAAATAGACTTTCAAGAGTTCAGGAAGAGAAACCAATAGTCACCAACCTAGGTGACCCAAAAGCTTTAATTTTTGTGACCTAGATATTTGTCCTACTTCATATCCTTTCTGAAGTGGTTCATATCCATTTAGGGTTAATCAGTCAGCAAATATTGGGTCCAGTGTACCTGGTATTTGGGAATAAGCTAAGAAGTATAATTCATGGTTTTAGCTTGCCAAGGTTTTAATAGTCTGTTTGGAAACACAAGACACACTAAATTAACTAACTCTACACAAAATGAGTGGTACAAACATGACATAGGGAATCTAGGGAGGAAGTCTAAGGAAGGTATCAAACCAGAAATGGGACCTAATCTAAAGTTTAAAGAATAAGCATGACCACACTATTAACGATGGTTGTTCCTTAGGTGGTAAAACTATGGTTGATATTTTTCTTCTTCTTTTCTTTCTGCCTTTTTCAAATTTTCTAAAATAAACTTGTTATTCTTCTTACTTTGGAAAAATGAATTGTTTTTAAAAAGGACAAGTAGGCTTCGATTTGGATATCAGATGAAACTTGAGAAATTATAAAATAATATTCTATTTATAATTTATGTTAAACTTAGCATTACCTCAGGAACAGCATAAGCAAAGGCGTGGAAAAATCCAGAATGTGAAAAATGTGTTTGGTAGGAGTGGTGGGTTAATGTAAAGGGAAATAATGTTAAATTATAACCCACCTACCCACCTTCTGTAGTATTTGCATTTTAATAAGGGCTTCTTGAAAACAAACCTTTAAGGCTCAAAATTTAAATACATATCACCGAATTGTGGAATTTCGGTGGGGGGATATTTTAGAGTAGGGAGATCTGTCTGCTGTCCCTCAGAATATGCCGACCTACTCTAGTCTATCCTGAGCGAGGGATAGATCTTATAGTATCAGAAATAGTCAAACCCATACTCTTAGAAAAGGAAGCATTTTATTAATTCATTGCTTTATTGTCTTTATTAACCAATACTCTCCAAAGAGTTCAAGGTACTCTGCAAAGGACAGTGAACAGTGAACACATAAAAATATATCAATAGTGAAATGTAAGCAGAGGAGAGAAATAATAAAAGGGGGGCTGGGGATTTAGCTCAGTGGTTAGAGAGCTAGGCCCTGAGTTCGATCCCTGGCACCAAAAAAAAAAAGAAAGAAATAATAAAAGGAAGGTGGGACTCAAGCTATGGCAAAAAGATTAACTAGTCCAGATTAACTAGAAAATGCTTTGGATATTCATTATGTTTCTCTTCTGCAGAGTTCCTTGAGTAAATTTTTCCAAACATCTTTTACTTCCTTTTTAAGGAAATCCTATCTCTGATTGAGACTACAGGGAATAAGGAGAGGTGACAGGCAATCTTTACCCTTCAAATGACTTAAAGATGTCCCCAGCCCCTACCGAGCTACCATACCTCAACTCCAGCTTGCCGCATGATTAGCTTTCATGTTAGACATTTGGATCATGAAAATCAAAGGCCTCAGTTATCTAAATTGTAAATATTACTGAGGGAAGAGTAGCATATCCAGCCATTTTCTTGGTGATACTTATTCGTCAGATGGGGGCTCGGAGGGTATGGGACTTTGCACAGACACAAATACAGTAATATGAATGGGAGTGTGGTGGAGAAGAAATTTCAGGGCATTGAAGGTTCAGCCTGTATGAGCTTTATAAAAAAATATGCAGAAATGTAATTCATCTTTACTAGTGCTTATTGTCAGCCCACTCCCCACTCGTGTTCTGTCAACCCATGGCCTTGCGCCCACATTGCTTTCTCCAGGAGTAGTTAGCTGTGTGAATCTGTTTACTTCAAAACCAGAGATACTGCTTTGTTACCTGTTTACTCTGAAACTACACCAGCATGCGGTAGTAAGTACCACTGTGGAGAGATTCAGAAATGTCCCCAGCCTCGCCAGAGTTCATGATCTAGTATAGAGGCAAATATACTGGGAAGAAAAAAGTAGGTGTCTTTCCGGGCTTTCATGTTAGGTTAACATGACCATAATTCTCCTTTCATATGTTCCTCACGTTTGCCTTTTAACTGTTTCCTTGGCCAAAATGTAGACCCTTATTACCGCATGCCCTGTTAGTTGAAACAGACTCTTTTTTTTTTTTTTTTTGGTGCCAGGGATTAAACTCAGTGCCTTGTGCTTGCAAGGCAAGCACTCTAACCACTGAGCTAAATCCCCAGCCCGAAATAGACTCTTAGCTAGCCTTCTGCATCCTATTTTCACGCCTCAGTTTTCTCTACTCAATATCACTAGATGGCTTTTAACAGTTTTTTCAAGCTGTGCCTCAGCTGAAAGTCTTGCTAGTGCTCGTAGTTGCCCACCAAATGCAGTACACATTCCTTAGCAGTGGTGCTTAAAGCCCTTTATGATCTGGCTTCAGCTACCTCTCCAGACTCATCTTGCAGCATTCCAGACAGGCACCATATTCCATCCAAAGTGAACTCTTTCAGGGTCTGAATGTGCCTTGAGATTTTCTCCACAGTTGCTAGTCTGTTCCCTTTGTTCTCCCTCATCATCTTTCCTTTGGTTAAATGCCAGGGTTTTTTTTCCCTGCAGATTACTCTCATTAACCTACCTAGGCATGACATTTGTCTTTGAACATTTACATTTTATATCATCTATAAGCCTCTTATCACAAACTTTCTTGTCCTGTCTTCCCCGTTTGAAAGCTCCAGATTCAAATATTCAGCTACCTACTTGACATTTCTACTTACGCATCTCACAGAAACTTCAAATAAAACATGTTAAAAATAAACAGTGGCATGCCCCAGGACTTTTCCTGTCCCATAATTTTCCTCATTTAGAAAATGGCACCTCCTCTCACCAACTTGCTTAAGCTAGAAACCTGGACATCATAATTTCCTTCTTTTCTCATCTCCCATATCTAGTTTGTCAACAAGTCTGTCAGTTCTATTTCCAAACAACAGTATATCTTAAATCTATTCTTTTTTGTTTTTGTTTTTGTTTTGTTTTTTGAGACAGGGTGTTGCTATGTAGTTCTTATTGGCCTTGAACTCACACAGTTCTCCTGCCTCTGCCTCCCAAGTGCTAAGATTACAGGTGTGCACCACCATGCCCAGCTTGAGTCTACTCATTTTTACCAGAGCTGCTTTAGTCTAAACTGCTATGATCTCCCATGGATTATAACTACTCCTAATGGGATACTTTGAGTCCACTCTTGTTCCCACAATTGTATTACTACTAGAGACATTGTGATTGGGTTTTTTTGGGGGGAGAGGTTTTGGGGATTGAACTCAGGGCCTTGTGCTTACTAGGCAAGCACTCAACCACTGAGCTAAATCCCCAACGCCATCATGATTGTTTTAAAAGTACAAATCAATTATGCGATTCCTCTGCTTAAAGCCATTAAATGACTTCTTATTGCACTTAGAATAAAATCCCAACCCCTTACAATATCCCGCAAGACTATCTACTTGTACTTTGTCTCATGAGTCCTTTCATCACAGACCACTTTTCCCCTGGCTCAGTAAATGTGTCAAGCTCGTATCTCAGACCCTTTACCCATACCCTTCCTTCTCCTGGGACATGCTTTACCCATACTGTTCCTTCTCCTGGAATGCTGGCATGGCTATTTCTTCCTCATCCTTTGGGTCTTGGGATGTCACCTCCTCAGACAGGCCTTCCCTTTTTATTGTACACTTATCTTCTCATGGTTTCCTGTTTTTTGTTTTGTTTTGCTTTGCTTTTGTTTTTGTTTTTCAATTCATTGCACTTCTCACAATTTATGTATAGTATTTGGTCACGTACTTTTCACTCATTCAACGAATACTTATTGGGTACCTACTATGTGCAGTGTGATGTCCAGCAGCAAACACAACACATACAGTCCCTGACTGCCTTCCTCAATAATAAGTTCCATGAGGGGAAGGTCCATGTCTGCATTTACCGACCACTGTATCCTACCACTTATCATAGTACCCAGGACATAATAAGTAATCAGTTAATGATGATTAATGAATGAGTCAATGATCAGAACAGTTTCATTTATATCTCCATCTCCCTCAAGGATCTAAAACAGTATCCCATTGATAGAAATTGTTGGATAAATACAATTGTTGGAAGTACATAATCCTGGGTATTAAACTCTGAAAAATGAAAGACTGAAATAGTAAGTGCTGTAGATTCTGGGGGCCTGGGCAATGATTGTAAGTAGCCTAGTGTTTCTCTTTAGCTAATCTTTGGTATGAATAATTTGAAGGGCTGCTGGGGAGAAAAGGAATATGGATTTTTTTTTAAACCACAAACATCCTGAATATTATCAAAAGGAGTCTCCCTAGCATGCAATTTTTAAGCACTGAGAACTACAGAACATAACCTGGAGAAGGTTAGAGAGACCAGATTTCGAGAGTAAGAACTAAAATGAGAAGTTCTCAGAAGACTTCTTTTGGCTTTGTTTGAGAATGGTGACAGTTTATTTCAAGTGCAGAAAGAAGAGTTATCCACAAGCAAAGAACAGACAGAACAAGTCTTAAGGGAAAAAGTTCCAGGCACATGTTAGGAGGTTAGTACATACTTGTTAGATAAACAAATGGGCAACCAGAACAGGGTCAGACCAGACACCTTATGGCACCAGGGAGTGGGACCATGCTCACTCATGGTCAGTGATTATAAATTATCTGGGCTAACAGTTTAGAGACAGAGGCTTCATTGGCAGCTGCTTAGTTCCCAGTGTCATCAGACTGGGTCTGAGAAGATCCCTGAAACTGAAATACGGAAACTAAGCCAACCTTTTATAGAATAAGTTTGCAGGTTCTCTGACTCCCATGGCAGAAAAAGAATTTTCAGGATGTGTCAGTAAGAGCTACAAGAAGGGTTTAAGCAGGGATTTTAGCACACACTGAAGAGTGCAGTGTAAGCACTTAGAGAAATGAGATGCACTAAAGTTTGGAACTGGGAATATTTAGCTGGTTTTGGTCATGGGAACCTTTGGAATTTGATAATGTATAGTCTTGGTCTTGGTCTGCCAGAGAGATGGCCTACCCATAGTAAGATAATGGCCTATTCATAGGGGAAAGCCTAATTTACAGGTGAAAAGGTGGTCTATTCACAGGTGAAAGAGGACAATGTACAAGTAAAAAGGGAATAGCTATTTGTGGATGAAAGGGACTTGCTCAGGCTTACTGTGTTCTTGGAGAAGAGGAAAAATTAAACCGAGTTTGTGCTCCAAAGCTGCAGTTTTTGTTTTGAAAATTTTGATTTCCTTTGTCTCCTTTCTGTCTAGTTTTTATTTGTTCTACCTCACCAAGGACAATTTCACCTAGAACGTCTTTCAGAATTCTGTACTATGAGTTAAAACCCTTCTCTGTAGTGCTACATCAGGAATGAAGCATAAAGGTCTGCTCGGAAATTCTGGGTGTGAGCCCAGGCTAAGCCAAGTGTGATATCAAAAGGATGATTCATGCCGGGCGTGGTGGTGCATATCCGCAATCTCAGCACTCTTGAGGCTGAGGCAAGAGGATTGCCAAGAGTTTGAGGTCAGCCTGTGTTACATAGTGAGTTCAAAGCCAACCTGAACTATGCAGTGAGACCCTGTCTCAAAAAAATCAAAATAAATGTCTAATAACATAGGTTATCAGATATATTTTTTAAAAGGATGACTTATGCTTCATGACAAGAACAGTCCTACTCACGATTTGTATTAGGTGGAAAGGACACTCAAGAACATATATTCCCCCTGAGTGTGGTGTCACATGCCTGTAACCCCGGCACTCAGAGGCTGAGACAGGAGGATCACCACAAGTTCGAGGCCAGCCTGGGCTGCAGTGAGTTCAAGTACATAGCAAGACCCTGTCTGAACCATACATTCCAAATCAAGTCAGGGCACACGTTTGGATAATAAACATGACAATGGAAAGAACTGATTTAGATAGACTCGGGCGTATGTAAGTTTTAATCATTGTATTAGACATAAATAACGTTCATTTTCTTTCTTTCTTTTTCTTTCTTTTTTTTTTTTATGCTGAGGATAGAGGCTAGGGCCTTACATGTGTTAAAAACATACCCTACCACCAAGTTCAACTCTAGTCCCATTTTCTAATGGAAAATAGACTCTGCAGATGAAATACGTTTTGTTACTTATCTCAGTCCCTATACCCAAAGTTTTTATATGAATCACTAGAAATTCCCAACCCATTTTTAGATAAAAGAGTACAAATGTTTTAGATGCTTTCTACATGCCAAACGTGTTCCATACATTGCCCATTGTATCTTCAAGGGCAGGCAAGATAACTTTAGGCAGGAGTTGGGTAAAGTAGTCTCAAAAGATCTGGTCTTCCAGGGAATCTCCAGAAAGCTGGAAGTATTGGAGAGGCAGTGATGTTGTTACTAGGTTTTGGAGTACTGGAGTCTCCTTTAGAGGTGGTTTCTACGTTCTTTCAGTCCTGAACAAAGAATTGGTCAAGACAAATGCAAACAGTAGCAAAGTTTTACATTTATTAAAGGTAGGAAAAGAAACATGCTATACAGAGCGAGTTTGGGCCAAGAAAAAATTGGAAAAGACATACACTCTACAGCCTGAGAGTGGAGTACTGTGAAAGAACGTGGTAGCCCAGAGCTCAATGGTGACTTTTGTATTTTCCACTCTTGAGGCTGGCATCAGGTCTAGGCCATCCTATCAAAAACCTCAAATTCTCGTGAGACATCCACATGCAAGGCTGTAGGAACTGTTCTGTGCATGTGTCCTGGAACTTTGCAATTAGCAAGTCAGGCCCACTTTCCTAGCCAGCCCGCCACACCCTAATCTCTTGCCTCATTTCCCCCTGAGACACATATTCCCATGATTCTTTATAGAGTGCTTGAGGGGGTGAGGTCTCCATCTTCAAATAGCTAGCTCTTGCTGAAAGGAGTTGCAGGCCTTACCTACTGTGGTATATAACTACCTTAGGGTGTTGTGGCTCACTGGCTGGGTCAAATAAAAAAAAAAAAAAACTGTCAGAAGACAATGAGAAAAGTGTGTCTATTTGTGACAGACTGTTAAGCTGCCTGTTCAATGGGAGAAAGCTTGGTGAATTTTTCAGGGGAGTTCCTCTACTATTAGGTTGGGAATGTAGAGCTCAAATATGAGAAGAAGCAAGTCAGATTCCCATGCTTCCTGGGGAGGAGAAAGTATGACAAAAAAGGATGTTAGATAAATTATCGAGAGCTTGAGAGCCACAGCCTAAGTAAGATTACCTACATTATGGATCTAATTAAAAACAGGAGTCTAGCCGGGAGTGGTGGTGCACTCCTGTAATCCCAGCACTCTGGAGGCTGAGGCAGGAGGATCGCTGCAAGTTCAAGGCCAGCTTGCTGCACAGTCAGACCCTGTTTAAAATTTTTAAAAAAAGTCTCGATACAGGTGTCCATTTAAATTGTGGCAAATTAGGGGTCATTAGTGACACTACTTATCTGTACCTGGAGCAATACTAAACTCTTGCTTTTGAAAAGAGCCTCATGTCTTCCAGAGTTTCCTAGGAATAAAGTCTTAGTCCTATGAAAATTTTATTGACCATGTAGAGTTTTTATAGCTTTTCACTACATCCCATGAGGAAGGACCAGTTTAATGGTTCCTCAGGAACTAGGAATAAGGCTAGGGTCTTGAGGGGCTGTAAGGTTACCCTTCTTGCCTCTCTACCAGCCTGTTGATTTCCCAAGGAGACTTAGGACATGTCTCTTTGGGATCCCTTGAAATGCATGACAGTGACTTGCTTGGAAAGGTAGGTTGCCTCTAGGAGTTGTAGGATTTCCTGATTGTGCTTTATTTTATTAGCAAGCCCCTTTCCAATTTGCTGCACGGGCATGTCGATGCCTGAATGCGGGCTATGAGCTCAGTTTTTTGAGCACAGGTCCTTCAGGGGAAGAGGTTTGGCCTCAATAACCTGTTGTAAATTGAAAACTATATAACTTGTCTTTTGACGTTTTTCTTGGACAAAGCTACTTCCACCAGGGAACCACACCCCCTCAGAGTCTCGGAGTGGCAGGTCACTGATGTCATGCCTGCTTGCCTAGGTCTGGGAAATCACCTGTTCATAAGAGTAGCTAACGTCTGAGTCTGTAGGCATCAAAGAGGCAGGATTCTGAGTAGTGCAAGTCTTGTCTGGCGTGGTAGAACATGCTTGTAATTCTAGCACTCAGAAGGCTGAGGCAGGAAGATTGGTGTTAGAGGCCAGCCTGGGATACATAGTGAGTTCAAAGCCAGCCTGAACTGCATAGGGAGACCCTGTCTCAAAAAACCAAAAAAAAAAGTTAGTGCAAGTCTGTATAGTAACCTCAAAGTTGTCTAAGAAGCATGGCCTGGCATAGTCCCAGTGGGTAAAATCCACTTTGGCCTTTGCTGGAATTTGAGAATTGCCCCCAATTTTGCTAGTAAATCTCTTACTAGTAAGGGAATAGGACACTGTGGGGCAATTAAAAACTCATGGTTAAACATTTGATCTTCTAATTGACATGTAAAAGTAGGAGTAAGGAAGCTCCAACTAGGGCTCCCTTTGACCCAAATGTCTATAGATCTAGAGGAGGGTTTTCTAGAGAAGGAAGTTAAAACAGAAGCCAAATGAATTGAATTGCTTACCTATGGCACATCCTGGGTCACCCAGGGTCTCTCTCAGGAGATCGAGGCGTCTGTGGACAGGGCACTCAGGTTGCTCCAGGCCCCTTCAGTCCTCTTCATCAGGGCAGAAGGTGAGGATTTTGGCTGGCCTAGTCCCTCTCTAGGAGTGGGGACAGTCAGTTTTCCAGTGCCATGAGTCAGGCACATCTACTGTCTGACACACGGCACAGGGCCAGAGCAGTGGCTTGATAAAGTTATCTGCCCAGTGTCCAGTTTTCCTGCAGGCCTTGATAGTCCTTGAGTTTTCCCTTAGATGACTTGAGTGTGCTTAAAGTATTGCCAATTGTGGCAGCCATAGTTTTGGTCTTTCTTTACTTTCTCAGCCCTTCTCCTCTCATCCTCATCTAGATCCTGATTGTTGAACACAGAAAAGACTGCATCCAGTAACTGGGTCATATTTGAAAATACTGGGTCCTGGGGTGCTAGTCTCTGGTGGAAACAGGTTAAAGAGGCCAATATACTATCCCTCTGAGAGACAGGTGAGTGTGTGAGGACAGGATCGTCAATTTCTTCTTCCTTGGAGGCCTCTTTAAGTACTGTGGTTCTTGGGCCTTTCCAGAGATAAAGAGCCATAAAAACCTGAACATAAAGGATTTTGCACTACTTTCCTTGCCTTTTGCAAAAGAAATCTAACTGAAGAATAGTATTGTTATCTAGACTGCCATTCTGTACCCATCTCTTGCTATTTCTTAGTTCATACTGAGCTCAAACAGTATTGCAATAGAAGATAAATTGTTAAAGTCAAGGGTGGAGACCCTGGGGCCCCAACTAACTACCTGCATGGGGTCCACAGAGAGAGAATAGACTAGGTCTGGGGTCCCTCAGAGGATGAAGGATGTAGACCCGTGTAGTGCCCCTCATCCTTGTATAACTCGATTGTACCACCAGATGTCCCTGGCAAAATAAGTGATGCCAGTGCCTTCTTAGTTTTTTTTTTTTTCCCTAGAATTCTCCATACCTTGTGGCCTGCTATGACTCCTTCAGGGTCAAATTGTTTCCAGTTGTTAAGGATATGACCTATGGTGAGGTTCCTGGGATCTGCAGGGTATTTCCCATGGTGCATTGGTGCATGGACTCCTTAGGGAGAAAGGTGGCGCCTTCTAGTGGCTCCATTAGAAACTGCTTTAAAATCAGGGTGGAGCTCCCCACCTGGGGATTCCCTTAGCATGGTGGAGCCACTTGAGAAACAGTATCTCTTACATTTATCCTGATCATAAAAACCTTGATACTTTGTTTAGGGTAGTAGAGAGAGAAACCTCTTAAAAAAATTTAAAAGAGTTCTAAGAACAAGGATGGTTTTAGTTTTGCATACTCACAACCATTTGAGTTGAGCTTACTGGCTGTTCCTTTGTTCTGCTCAAGCCATCAGGCATATGATTTTAATTTACCTGAATTTCTGTTAGAAAAAACAAGGAAGGAATCTAACCTGATTCAAAAAAGAGGAGTGGGGGAGGCCCATATGTTCCCTAAAATAGGAGGTGTAGCTCCTATCTACAAGGGTGAGATTTCTGATAACCATGAGGCCAACAGAAAAAAAAAATGAAGTGGCAAACATGCATAGCAGAATCTTATGTGACCAAATAAAACAGCCAACAAACATGGCCAAATCCCTGTGGCTAACCCACAGGATGAACAGAAATGGTTGACTTATGTGACTTACTCACATGATGAACCAAAATGGCTGCCAGTCATGGCAGTAAATTGGACTGTGATGAAAGCAACTCCCTAATGATACCTAGAAAAAAATACCATTTAGGGGAAAAGTGCAGATGAGACTTTGAGGACAAAAAGGGGTCAGCAATTTAAGCAAGAGACCAAGTTACAAATAGCTAATTTTTCCAAAAGCATGAGAAAACTGAGTAAAGTATTGTAGAGGACAAAAACATGGGGAAAAAAGGTACACTGAACTCCAGGTTGCACACATGAAACCTGAACAGTCTGTTTTGCGATTGGGTTAATAACAAGCTCTCTGGCTGCTCTTCACTGACTTGTATCCACAATGAGTGACCAAAAAGCAAAAGAAAAGAAAGAAAAGGGGAGATAAACTTGAACTTACCACCCTGGGCCCCTTACAACCCGGGAACAACACAGAGGCCATGTGCTTCCCCTCCTCCCTCCCACATGGTAGAACACACTAGAAAACTGTTCCTGGCACCACGAGAAATCTTCCTGGGTTCCCCAACCTAGAGGGAGAGAGAGAAAAAACAAAAAAAACCTTCTTGGCCATAGATTTTAGAGAGCGATCAAAAGGGCCTTATCTCCTGGCTGGTTCTGCCAAATATGTTACTGGGGTGTTGGAGTCTCCATGATTTCTAGGTTTTTTTCTGGTCTGAACAAAGAATTGGTCAAGACAAATACAAATAGTAGCAAGGTTTTACATTTATTAAAAGTACGAAAAGAAACATGCTCTGCAGAGCAAGTTTGGCCAAGAAAAAGTAGTAAAAGAAGCGTACTGTAGAGCATGAGAGTAGACTACTGTGAAAGAACACAGTAGCCCAGAGCTCAATGGTGACTTTCTTTTTGTATTTCCCACTCCTCGGGCTGATGTCAGGTCTAGGCCATCTTATTGAAAACCTGCATGACTTCTCACAAGAAGTCTACATGGGAACTGTTTTGTGTACGTGTCCTGTTATTTGCCATTAAGAGTTCATACCTACTTTCCTAGCCATCCTGCCACACCCTAATCTCCTGCCTCAATGTTGGAGGAGAATTTTCCAGTTATAGGGAAGAGTATAAACAGAGTCATAAAACAGTGAGGGAGTAAATAAGGGAACACACACGAGAGTTCAAGAAAGAGTAAATTATCCAATTTGGAGCACAAAGAACAGAATGAAGCAAGGACTTCTTGATGCTGGCAAGAAGTAGGCTGTGCTGAATTTGCTTAACAATGGTGCTCTTGGAGGCTATGAATTTAAAAAATGGCAGTTGAAATATCCCCAATCTTTCTTAAGTTTAGGAAATTAACCCCAGTCCGCAGTTCCCTTGGACTGAGCTTTTCTCTAAACGTGGGACCTAGTGAGTCATGATTCTCTTCCACCTCCAGATTCTTACAGATCTTACACCATCTCTTTTCAATTTCTCACCTGTTTTTCTCCTGGCTTCTATTCATAGAATCATATGTGTAGAAGCCTGTCTAAGGTTTTCAGGGTATTTAGACTTTGGGGGGAAATCTTGAGAAGTTTTTGAGGTAGGATAGAAGAAATAAAAACTAGACAGGAGACAAGGAAAACCATAATTTTAAAAATGAAAACTGTAGTTTCAGGGCACTAGCCTGGTTTAATTTTTTAAAAATTTTATAGAACACAAAAGCTTGGACAATTTGCTTTCACCTGCAAAAGGGCTCTGCTGTTCCTATTTTATCCGCAAATGGTCCTCTTTCACCTCTGAATAGACTTTTCACCTGTAAATTCGGATCTCCCCCATGAATGAACCATTATCTTACTGAGGGTAGGCTATCCTCCCCCACCCGCCAAGCCAAGACTAGATTTTCACCACCAAAAGCACGTAAGGATTCCCAGTTTCAAATTAGTGTGTCTCATTTCTGAGTGTCCGCACTCTGCTCGAGTATATCCTAAAATCTCTGTCTAACAAACTCTTCCTGTACCTCTTACTGAAACATTCTGTAAGTTCTTTTTCCTGGTAGGAGTCAACAAACCTCCAAACATTCTCTGTTTAGGGTTAAGTTCCTCATCTCAGCTTCAGAAACCTTTCTGACCCAACCAGGTCAGAGATTTTTTTGTTTGTTTGTTTTCTGGGTGCTGGAGATCGAACTTAGGGCCTTGTGCTTGCTAGGCAAGCACTCTACCACTTGAGCTAAACCCCCACCCAGGTTGGAGATTTGATCTATGAGAGATTATTCCTCTATTAAATGTAGATTCAGATCTATGGTAGAAAATTCACTTGGTCATCTGCCCCTTGCAATACACACAGTTTGATGTAAGTGACACAACTGTTTCAGTCACCAGTATGCTTACGTAATAACAGTTAACCATTTGTTAGAACTTACTGTATGCCACAATCATACTGGCACCCATTTTCTAGATGAGGAAAGTAAAGTATGGAGAACTGAAGTGGCTTTCCCATTGTGTCAAAGCAAAATCCAAACTCAGGTCTATCTGACTTCAAAGTCCAAGCCCTGTGCCAATTACGCCAGTCAATGAATCTTTTCTTTTTCTTTTGATAGAAAAATGCTAAAGCCAGCCCACACTGATAGGAATTTCCAAAGAGGGGCATTCTACAATTCCACACAATGTTTAACTGCCCTCATGATCAGAAAATTGTTCACTTATATAACAAACGTCTCTCCAAACAACGTGGAGATTCATTTCCTCTTAATGAGGTTTCTCACTCATTGCTGTTGCTTGGCAGCTTTCCTGATATCAAAACAGTCACCAAGACCCTATTCTTACACTCTGGGAGGTCTTGCACTTGTTGGCCTCTGCCTGTGGGTCTTCTCGCTAGCTCCTTTGAACACCCCCTTCTCAGACACTGCTGAGTAGGGCAAGTCTCTTGGGGAGTGAGAAAGTGACACTTGAGAACATATTGGTTTATTATTACACACAGAAGGGTAAAATTAACTGTATGAGATGCCTCTGCAATTGCCGACAGCGGATAACACCACCTTTCTCATCCTTCAACCTTTTTCTTGATCTCTACCTCACGTCCATCTTTGAAGCTGTTTAATTATTTAGTTGAAAGGTACGTATGTTACTTAGAGAAGTCACCTGCCTTTCAAATTACAGTGTGTATTGTCTCTGAATTGCTATATTATTTTTTAAACCCACTGCACTCATTGGCTTTTCTGGCTCCTTTTAGGGCTAAACTGAGAAACCAGTGCAAATTCTGGAGTTAATGGCTAATCTTTGGCTGAATGTGTTTCTCTTCCCAGAAAATAGACTTGTTTTATTTTTTTTACACACATACTTCATTAGTTTCTTCTACGAGAGATAATAACATCAATCTTTTTAACAGAAATTTCAGGTTGTGAGAGGCCCAACGGATCCAAGGAAGGAAGATGAAAATTAAATACTTAAATTAATCAAAAGGCACTATGATCCCACCTAAAACCTTCTACCGCAGTGGGCTGAGGAAGATGAAGCTACAGCAAATCATCTAATGTGAATGTCAGCAACAACGAAGCAGGAAGCAAGCTTGCGTTCCAAAGACGGCAATACAGTGTCATTTGGGCCAAGGGGATATTCGGCCAGGCAAAGGTCAGAATGGCTTTGGTGAAGCCGAATAAAGGACCAGGCAGCAGAAGAATCCAAGGCAATCAGATGAGGACGGGTCGGCTTCTTGCTCCGAGAAACGTGTGCTGTCCTGTGTCGTCCCCTCCCCACCTTCACAGTCCCTCCCAACAGCTGCTGGAGCTGAGCCACTTACTCCTGCCTTCCAGGCTCCCGCACTACTGGGCTTAGGTTTGGGGCTGCCCAAGGCTTCCGTAGTTTAGGGTACAGTTTAGCGAGCTTGTCACACGGGGGCTGGCTCTGTCGCTGGTTGTTCTGAAGAAAGAACAACCCTAAAGCATTTGCGTGCAAAGGAGTCTGAGCTTCCTTACAAGCAGCCTTAAAGGACACCTTCAAAGTTTGCAATTTTGCAGCAGCTGAGCTCTAGTCAAAGCTGCAAGGCTCACAAACCATCGAGGAAGGCAGAATGAGACGATGCAGGTAGCAGGTAGCAGGTAGCAGGTAGCGAGTCCCAGCAGTCAGTCTCAATTTGGGATAAACTCTAATATACTAATGTGGGACGTGGGAAGTGACAGTGGAACAAGCTGGGTCTTTGGAATTTGTCATCAAACATCAAGGGAAAACAAAGGGTAGGCTGATTTTATGTTTAAAACGCTTCAGAAGTGATTGTATTATAAAGGGACATGGCTGAACAGGTAGGAACCAGATTCCCCATTTGAGTTCTCCTGATGGCTTCTGCAAAGATCATGGAGATGTTGGTCTCTTCTATTTTCGGAGTATTATTTCATCTTGCCCTCCTGAGGCATGGGATTGGTGACTACTACTGCTTCCAAGCACGCACTGTTTATGCTGGGTCAGAAAAAGAGTCAATGAGTCAAGATGGCATAAACTCTGATAGCTCCAGCTGAGAGAAGTTTGTCGTCTACATGGCAGATTGTGCCACGAGTGTCAGCTGTGTCATCACCAAGGCCAGCCACTCTGTCCTTCACATATCTCACTAGCACCATGTGGTCCATTTCAGTGGCCACCTTCTGTTCTTTGTGAATCAAAGCAAAGTCCACATTCAACCAGTTTGCAGTGGAGATAACTGTCTCGGCTCCACCAGCATCAGGTGAGACAATTGTATAGTTCCGCCACTCAGAGATAGTCTCCCTAATCCACTTCAGGACAGCCGGCTCTGCATACAAATTGTCCACTGAGATACCAAAAAACCCTGAATTTGAGAAGCATGTAGATCCATAGTGATAATATGGGCCGCACCTGCTACAGATAGCATATTTGCAACAAGTTTGGCTGAGATTGGGGCTCAGCTCTTACCCTTCTTATCCTGCTGAGCATAAGGGAAGCACAGGATGACTGCACTGACCTGGCTGGCTGAAGGAATCTTGTAGGCATTAATGGTTATCAAAAGCCCCATCAAATTGTTATTGATTTCATCACAATCACTCTGAACAATGTAGGTATCTTCACCCCAGTGCAAACTTTCACCAGCTCCCACACAGGTTTCCTGGATGCTAAATTTCTTAGTCACTGACTTGCCTAGCTGCAGGTTTAAGCGGTCAACAGTCTTCTAAAATGTATTGTGGTGGGAGCTGCCGCTGAAGAGTTTGATAGTTGGCACGCTGAGCAAATAACCTAGGCGCTCTTCACTCCGTGATCCCTGCTACCGTGGAGGTGGGCACCGGTCAGCCCAGACACTCAATGCTATCGGCCTCACGTTGCTACTCTGCCACCTTCTATACTTGAGTTTAAAGTCAAGGTCTTTAGTGTCTCAAGCCAAAAGAGTAGGGGCTTCACATTATCTTCAGATACCCTTTGTAGGAGGCGCTGATCCATCCTCTTGCGTCCCACTGCGTAAGTCCAGAAACAAACTCTGCTGACGAAGCTATAAGGAGCACCTTCTTTTTGTACTTTGGGAGTAACTGGTCTTTCTCTGTAGCAACCCCCACAAAACCTTCTCAGACATCACAGGCATCCAAAGTGCTGTTGGAGAACAGGAGGTGCCACTCACATGCTGGTTGCCTGCTACACTACTGGTACTTATTCGGCATCTAATATCACATCCTATCATGCTCCCCGCTGTCTATTTAAAAGCATGTGAGTACTGTCAGTATGACCTCCCCAGGATCATGATTGTTTGCAACCGCAGCGTTCTTCAAAGCCATCATAGGAGACGGTCCGTAAAGGGGTGAGGGTGCCATTCTGGAGGAAAAAGACTCCAGGGATGACAGGAAAGCAAGTGCTCTGTCCTAAAAGGGGACCTGATGATGTCCTTGTATGGTGGCTGCCTGCTTTACCAAGCCCTTAAGACATTTCTGCTTGGCTTCTGGAGCAATGTGTCCTAGGGCAGGGTATTGTAGGTGAGAGTTAACTAGGAAATGCCCAGGAAAATGGTGGGTTGTGGGTAGAGGGGGTGGTTAGTTTATAGCCTCTGTATCACTGTGCCTGATAACGGCCTGTTAATCTTTTATCAGTGATCACATCACAGCATATAGTGAGAGCTACACTTAGGACAAAAGAGAGAGAGCAAGAGAGAACCTGCTGGACTTCCTGTTTGAGGTTCCTTCCCCTCATGAGATAACAGAATTTCTCATCAAAGCCAGGAGCCGCTTGGGCAGGGAGACCAGGCCGGGTGAAGGCCGGGCTTCAGTCAGCTGAGGAGGAGCACAGGCACTTCCCGCCCGGGGGCCTTCATGTCCCAGAGTGGGCAGCTACAGGTGTGAAAGAACCCCCTGCCCGTGGGCCTGGGGCTGAGTGCAAGAGAGCGGTTGACCCTGCAAGGCCTGATTTGCCTTCCTGTAATTTCAGGAATGCAAATGAGACTTTCCTGGCGTTCGAGGCCCTCTCTCCTGTCCTCCTTCTCTTACACCTGTGTTTCTCCTCTAGTCAGAGCCGAAGGGCTGTGCTGCCCCAGCAATTTCCAAACAACTGCCCAAGGGAGGAAAAGAGGCAGGAGAGACTGCGCCTCGGGGTCACTGTCTTTTAAAGCTCCCGAGGGGTTCTGTGAGACCAACTTAAAAGAGCAGTGTTTGGCTGTGTGGAATCCCCGCTTCCTGCTCCTTACTTTCCAATAGTACTTCAGCAGTTGAAAGCAGTTTCTTTTGCCATCTTTTCCCCACAAAGCGCAAGTGGTACCAGGCCCTCATTTCATGTGGATTGGCCATTAAGAGGATGCACACAAAAATTTTTCTCAGCTACTGATACCTCTATTTTAGGTCACATTTTCCCTGTGTCTCGTGGGACAGTCCACATTCTGCCTCGTAATACAGTTAGGCATGCATGGCTTTTCTCCTCTGTGGATTCCTCCAAGGCACAAACTTTAAATTGTTAGCCCTTGTCATCCTCACAGTCCTTAGCACATTGCCTGACATAGAGCAAGCGTTCAGTTGCTGTGGGTGGGCTGGCTGGCTAGATGGATGCTTAGATTTTGGGCCAGATGAAGATTTCTCAGAAAGTTGGAGCTGGCCTTCATGCTAAGAAGTCAGTTTAGGTCTCACTAATTCCGTTAATGATCACGTAGCAGTGGGTCACCCAGGCCCCGTGAGGGAGAAATTGTGAGTCACACTATTATCAGAGGAATGAAAGAGGGCAGAAACATGTATCCTTGTGCAAGGGTCAGAGCCAGGAGGTGAGGGCCTTCACACAGTGCCCTTTCAGTATCCCCCAGGTCTATGGTTAATCTAAATTATTTTATGATGGAAAGCAATGGGGGGAGCTGGAGGCTGTTCAACTTCTACCCGCACTCAGGAAGATTTCGAGTAAACTTAGAGCAAAGCTTTTCTTGCTCAATCAGCCAAAGGGAATCAGTAGCTCTTTGTCAGGTCTCCCCTGGTCTTTCTTTCTTTCTTTCTTTCTTTCTTTCTTTCTTTCTTTCTTTCTTTCTTTCTTTCTTTCTTTCTTTCTTTCTTTCCTTCCTTCCTTCCTTCCTTCCTTCTTTCTTTCTTTCTTTCTTTCTTTCTTTCTTTCTTTCTTTCTTTCTTTCTTTCTTTCTTTCTTTCTCTTTTGTTTGCATTTATTTTATGCTTAATTTATTCCTGTGCCACATAAATTTTTGTTTCTTCAGTTTCTTCTGGGATATTTTTTTCTTCTGTGCAACTTCCTCCTCTGACTTAGGAACACTTTGTCCCTTCTCAGTCTGGATCATCCTAGTGTGGCAGGGGGAGCTCGTGTGAGCTCTGTAAGTGCAGTGGTGCATCTCGGGCGCTTTGTTAACCTGGGTATGTTCAAAGAGCAGAGAATCTGTATCTAAACCCTTAAGTTCAGCATTACTCTCTGCATTTTTAAGCATGTGCAGCAAAAATTCAGCACTCTTTTTGGGCCAATGACCCTGTGTCCAGCCCCACTGTTTGGCCTGGGCACACCTACCAACTCCACCATTGTAACGCCGGAATGGCACACATTGCTACTTTAATGTGAAATCCTTCCAATACTGGGTAGTCTTTCAAATATGCATACCTTTGATGGCCTGGGCAGTTTCACGGGTGTTCTTAAAGTGAACACAAAGATTTGAGCCTCTTGATTTGCACGACTTTGTGGGGTTTTCTGGGTCAAGGGAATAGCGAACTATTTTTGCAGGTCACCTCAGGCTGCTTACAGGAAGGCAGCTGCCCTGATTTTTCTAGTTAGGCATGAACTTCTCATTCCTTGCATTGAAATTTCCTACATTAACAAAGGCTGGGGGAACCCTCAGGCTAGCCTCACCCTAAGAAAAGGGAAGCTCTGTGCTCTATTTCCCTCACAAGCCCTTCTACTCCAGTGGCAGACGGGGATGGGGAGTCTTCTGGAGTTTGAAGAACCACAGGTCCTCACCTTCTGAGAAGAATTCCAGACCCACGTTGCCATGTGAAAAGTTTCCAAGTTTATTTTCAGACTCTGACACTGTAATTTGAGGGATTTTATTCACCTCTCTGATCCTCCATTTTGTCTCTTATAAAGGACCTACTTTGCTGAGGTATTTGGAAGATGGCGTTGGTAGATCTGAATGTGCTTTAGCTGCCAGGTGGTGGGACATCAGAACCCACACCAGACTCCTGCCCACTCAGCACAGCAGAGTAGCAAAGCGGCCTTGTCTTCCAACCTCCCGTGGCCTTCAGTCACCACTGTGAGGTTCCAGGTGCCAGACCAGAGACATGACCTCTCGTTAAGTTTCCCTCCACAGAGCCCCCAACACACGTATGCCGTGTTCCTTCCTGGCACCATTCCAAGTCAGCCTGGGCACTGGGTTCTAGTCTCTGCACCAAGGAAGGCTCACCTCAGAAGTGCAGGAGCAGTCTGTTGAAACAGGGTCTTCCACGCTGAGGCCTCCTAAGTTCAGGGGCTGTCTAACCCAACTCCTGTAAGGCTCTGTTACTCTTAGTATTGTTCTAGTTAACCTTATGAGTTAGGCCCTGGCAATTCCCGGAGAAGTCAAATCATTGGTCTTCCTCACTCCCACACTTCCAGAGTCAGGGAAATTGGAACTAAGGTGCAGTGGCTTATTTAAATGTAAACCCGGTGTCTCCCCAGTGGGACGGCTAGCTGGGCTCGGGCTGGCCGGTACCAGGTGGAACACTCAGTGAACGCCTGTTTTCCCAGATCCCTGTCACGGCAGACTATGCCAGCCTGCATGCCTCTTTTGTCACCTTGCTGGCTGTGGGTTATCTTTCTCAGGCTGCTTGGGAATACCTGGCAGGCTCTGCCTATTGGCTCTGAATATTAGTGGATCCGCAGGGTCCTGTTTTAGGAGTTAGGAGACCGGAGTGCTAGCACCAGCTGTATGGCTCTGTGAAAATCCTCTGCCAAAAGGAGATGTCAGATCTGTCTCACCTTCCTCATAGTGGTAGTTCAGCAAATGAAAGGAATAAGAGCATAACCACTTAGTAAATAACTTCATTGAAACAATTATTCTGAAAAGGGAAAGCCCTGGGCCAGACAAAGAGGTTAGTATCCTTGGTGAGGGGTGGCATCATGTTTCCATAAAATCTGGGATTTTCTTTTCACCCTATGAGGAGAAAGTCCAGCTTCCATCCTCCCTCCCTTTAGCCCAAATCCTTCCAGTCACATTTGCCCTATCTGGGCCCCTCTTAATCAATACAACGTTTACTCAATCAACAAGTGTTTATTGATCATCTATTGTGTGCTCAGCACTGTTACAGATAGTCTGGGGTATACAGAGAGGTCTAAGATATGGCCCCTGCCCTCCAATGTTTACATTGTGCTTTGGAGATCAGACACAAACATACACACAAAGAATTATCACCAAAAATTGTGAATGATAAGCATAAAGAAGCAATTTTTACATTGAGGCTTGAAGGAGGAAGAGGTAAGAGTGGGACAGAGTGGTGAGATAAGGTTCAGTGAAGGAGGTGGTGCTCAGCAAGTTCTCCCCGCACGGGGAGGACTTGGCTAAGGAGAAAGGGGTTTCTATCTGGGAGAGTAGCTTGCACATAGGCGTGATGGTGGGCACATGAAAGGCATGTTAGAGACCATGAATGGGCCCCTTCTGCCGGCACTGAGGTTTAGGGAGAGGTACTGGATTTCTTCCAAAGCTGGTCATGTTAGGATAATGGAGACAAATGTTTATGACCTGCATGCCTACTCCAGGGGAAATGAAGCATTTTCAGGCCTCGGAGGTGGAACCGTCTGCCTGAGAACCATTCTCTACCTTGCTAGGCTGCAACGCCAGGCAGCAGCTCAGTTACCGCTGCTCGGATCACGGACACAGCACCATGGGCATGGGTGCTGCACATGGGAGCCCTTGGGTAACCTGTGGAATGCCTTCTAATGGACGCCAAGAGAGATACGAAGGGTGGCAAGAGCCCCCTAGGGTGTTGCTTTTTGAGCTGATTTCCCACCAGGCCTGAAGACTCTGGTGGGCTCTCTTTGGCACAGCAGAAACACCCACTAGAGTCACCACATTGTCCACCCAGCTTCTTAGATACAAAAGTTCTTACTCGTTCTTGGCCGAGGTCAAGCAGTATCTTCCTCAGTCCCCCACAGCTCCTGTGTCATCATCCCCAGCCAAGGGTCAGTTCTAGAAAAACTGGTTTATTGTTCCTCGGGAAGGCTTTGCCCGGGCCCTTGCTTAGCCTGTGGTTTAGCCAGGAGGCCAGGGCGGGCACCCCAGAGGAAGGCAGAGGCTTCAGCGAAGTCAGGGTCTGCCGCTGCCTTGGACTTTTCATGTCTTCTTTCCTCGTGCTGTCCTTTAGCCGCGGGCTTGATTCCTGACCCACAAGTGTGCGGAAATCCTGGGAAGCACCTCGGGAAATGGTTTTGGTCTTTTTTGGTCCCAGGCTTCCTTCCTTTCCTCTCATGCTGCGCTCAGTTTCTTTCTGTTGTCTGGGTACTGCGAGATAGCTTTCTTTCAGTTCACGCACAAACCACTCTAGACAACCTGGAGTCATAGGAAGAGTAGAACAGAGGCTCTGGGGCCTATTACTGGCCAGTCAGTCTCTTTGGAGGGAGGTTGGAGAAGGAGGTTAGGTCCATCCCCATGTAAACCGCTACTCTTTCTCCCTGTCCCCCAGCAGTGAGCTATGAGCCAACCTTGGCCAGAAGGACAGTCTTTGTCCCAGAGTCAGTCAGTGGGATGTGATTAGTGGGTTTTGGAATGGATTCCCAGGCAAACCAAAGGACAAGAGGGAGCCTCTGGGGCCTGGCCCAAGGCAGGGGGTGGAGTTGGGAAGTTAAGTTTGAGAACTTGGCATGGAGGTATGATGGCAAGGTGAGAGAGAAATAGAAAGGCTGGTTTGGCAAGTGTCCTTGAAAATTCAACCTGCGTGCCGTCATACCAGCTCCTGCTTCTGCCTTCGCTTGATCCAATGGCCAAAGCCAGTCTATCCTCAGCAGCACCTTCTGACATAGTTCAGTGTCAATGTCCCTCTCCCATGGCCCTGGGGGTGCTGTCCACTGGTTTTCACAGACCCAGCCACCCTCCGCCCCCAGCTCTGGCCCCTCGTTCCTCACACATACCCTGTCAGGCTGTAGGAGTTGAACTCACTCTTGGCTTTGGATGGTTGACCAGGCCTCGGAGAGCTCCTAGTGGCAAGAGGCTGGGCCTGGTAGCCATCATAGTAGTTGGCACCATTTCCTTGGGATGAGCAGGAAAAGCAGAGGATAACTCCAGCTACCAGGGAAAACAGAGAGGAAATAATGCCCAAGTAAATAGCTTCTCCGATCTCATATTTCATGCTGTCAGGCACCAGTGGTGAGTAAAAGTCCCGCAAGATCCCATGAAGATTCCAGGCAACAGGAATGAAACTCAGGAGGCCTCCAAGGATGAAAAGGACTCCACCCACTACTGCCACTCTGTCTTTGGCTCGGGATTCCTGGCAGAAGACTGTGCATCTCATGCCCACCACAGAAATAATGCAGGCCAGTGAGGAGATTGCACTGGAAGTCACCATCAGGGCCTGGGCAGCCTGGATGTCGGCAGGCAGGCCTAGAAGGGTGCTGTAGATGTCACACTGGGTGATGCCTGTGCTGTGCGTAGCGCATTCCATCCAGAGACCCTTGGAGAAACCTACTGCTGTCACAATGCTGGCACCGACATAAGAACTCGTTCGCCAGTTGGGGAGCAGCATGGCAATCACTGTGCCCAACAGTCCCAGAAGACCTAGGATGTAGCCCACAAGTTGGACGCCAAGAGAGACCATGGCAGACCTCTCAGTAGATGTGTCTTCAGGGCCCGTTCCTGCTTCTTCTGGCTGTGGCTCTTGCTCCTTGGATCTCAGCCTCTAATCCCTCATGTCAGAGTGTCTGCCAGGCTGATTTCTGTCCTCCTTACAAGTCTCTGTGGGTGGCCACAAGCAGGCTCAAGAAGGCATCCAGAAAACCTAAAAAAAAAAAAAATCCATAAACCAGATTAAATATTGACCAGAAGCTTATGAGAAACCAGAAAATGCTGGGTGCCTTTTGACCTTTGCTATCTTTAACAATAACACACGAGAAAGAAAAAAAAAAAAAAACTTTTGAAACCGGAGCCAGAATGTCATCACCTTCTGCGTAGGCACATGCCTGAGGCTGGCAGTCAGACAAAGGCAGAGGCCAGACGGGTGGCTGCTTTCCGAGAAGGCAGCGATGGCAGCGGCGGTTGCGGTTGGGGCAACTCCACCGCTAGTCTCCAAGGTCTGCTGTTTAACGCCTTGCCAGGCAGCAATGCCATAGGGCCCCTCAATTTCAGACCGGGGCCAAACTCCAGGGGACCAGATCAGGAGGAACAGGTCCTAGACTACAGCCTTGGACTGCAGCTTGTAGAGGCCACTTAAATCTCCAAGGACTCAGAGACGTAGCGGCTTAGCGCTGGATCATCTTGCCCATGTCAAAAATCCACTCCGGGGCAGGCTGGGGAAAGCAACAAATCCTTCTGTCCACACTCTGAGAGCTCAGACACTCCCAGCCTGCCCAAATCCCTCTCTGCAGGCCCCCTACATGTATACACACCAGATATTTTCTATGTCATCGCCTAATCTATGGCCCCGTCATCAGCCTCTCAGATGGTGTGGGAGGACTTGAGAGAAAGGTTGTTCCAAGTCCTCGGGGGATCCCTGAAGTTCCCTGAGCTCTCCATTAAGAGCAGCAGAGTGGACGGGGCAAAGGAAGCTGCTTCAGAATAGAGGGCTTTGTTCGAAGCAGGCGTCTGGACAGTCCTTTGGAATCTCAGAGCTGAACGGGATTTCACAGTGTTCAGTGAGGCCTCACTCTTTTCAAGGTTCAGATCAGTAAGAGTCATGCATACATCCTCCTCCCTGTCTTCTACAAGACCCTCCAGCCGACTAATTTTTCAACCCACTGTAATCTGAATCTGACTGCCATTTTCAGTCTGCTTCAAAATTTTTCTTTCGCTACTCATATCTTAAATTGGAGTGTTCCTCAGAAATCCGTTCTTTCCTCAATCAACATTGTGTCACTGAGCAAACACATTCACCCCTGTAATCTATTACACATCTCCTGACACTCCCAAATCTGAAATTCTCTTACAGCCCCTTCTGACCTTCAAGATTGGCAAAGGAATCCTCTAGTCAAAATTTCCACGTGGAAGCTGGGTGTGGTGGAGCATACCCACACATGGGAGGCAGGAGGATCGCTGCAGGATTGAGGCCGGCCTCGGCTACATAGTGAGTTCAAGACCAGCCTGAACTACGTACTGAGGCCCTGCCTCAAAAAATCAAAAGAATTCCAGATGGAAATCTCCTAGGCACCTTGAATTTGACATGTGTCCAAGAGAACACATCACCTCCCCACTGCATTGCCCCCAAAGCAGTTCTTCCCTAGGCTCCTGGTGCTCACAGAATGATATCGCAGCCTCCCCCTTGCACTGGACCAAACCCTCAGGAGTGACTCTTGACACCTTCCTCATGTTCCTCTCCTGCCTCCTACTGTTACTATGTTCCACTAGTTACATCTCTTTAATACACCTCAAATCCATGGCTCCATTTTTTTCATCTCTACTGCTACTTCCAAGTAGAGGGCTTCAGCATTCTCTCTCACCTGGAAGCAGCTACTTCTTAACCGGTCTTACTTCCAGTCTTGCCTCTTCCAATTCCTTCTCCACACTGTTGCTGAGAAGATCATTTTACTCATTAGTCTCATTAAATCACTACTCTAAGATACTCCAGTAGTTCTCCATTTGCTAAAGGATAAGGTCCAAACTTGTTTGCACTCCATTACCCCCCAAACTTCGCCTCTTGCCATTCCCCTCCTCTTACTCTCTGCTTTCGCTGAACTACTGTATTAGCCCCATCCCCTCAGTCGCCTCATTTTGTTTGTTTGTTTTGGCTGGCAAATTTGAGTAAAGGCTGCCCTGCGTGGAATGTCCTGTATTCTTCTGCTCAACTCTTTCTCATCCTTTAAGACTCAGCTCAAATGTTTCTTCTTCTAGCCTGGACCAAGTGCCCCTCTTTCATGTTCTTACAGGATCTGGTATTTGTTTACTTCCACCATCATCATCATTATCACAACAGTAACACTTATAAAGTGTTTCTTTTTAGACCATTATAAGCACTTCACATGTGTTAACTCATTTACTATCTCATTTTTTTCCAGTAGGTACTAATGATCCCTACTGTACAGTAGATGAGGAAACTGAGGTAGAGCTATCACTTTTTGCACTGTATTACAATTTCCTATGTATGCATTTATCTTCTGTTAGTCTGTGGCAGAAGGGACTATATCTTATTTATCTCTACCTTATGTGATGTACACAGTGCTTTACTCAGAGCAAGTGTTCAAAAATATCTCTTTTTCCAGCCCTGTTTTCATCTTATTTTCAGACAGGATCTCACTGTCACTAAGTTGCCCAGGCCGGCCTCCAACTTGAGATCTTCCTGCCTCACCTTCCCAAGTACAACAATATCTTATTTTAATGAATAAATGAGAGTGGCAAAGAGGTTTGAGGGGCTCCACATCACTATAGAATAGAGACTTTCTAAATGATTCTATGACATTTCAGGGTAAGAATCACCAACATGCTACCTAATGTTGAAAAAGAAGTTTGAGATGAAGGGATCAGAGGAAGAAAGGGGTAAATAGAGAAGAGTGAGAAGGAGAAACAGACAGACAGAAAGCAGGTCTACATATGTCTGAGTATATATACATATATGTATATGTGGTAATTTGTTGACTGGTTTGGCATTTCAATTAAATTCTAAACAATTTGAGGGTAAAACTATATTAAGCTTTTGTTGTATCTCTGGCACATCGGACAGATGGTTGATAATCAATACCATTCATCAGTTTTAGATATGATGCCAATGCTCATGCAAAGCAATGCAGAGCAGCAGCCAATAAACACTTAATGATCTCTGATCTCTGATGCTTATCAGCTGTGACACTAAGTCCTTTCCCAGCACTGGTTTTCATATTGCTTACCTGGGCATTTATCAGGAACATGATCGTGCGTCTTGGTAAGACCTTCAATGCTACTTGGCAGTCCTTCTGCTTCTCCCCAGTATGCATCCTCTTGGTGACCACTTCAAGTATTTGCCACTCTTTCTTAAATTCATTCTCTTTTGCAGCCAAGATCCTTTAAAAAGCCAGTTACTATTGCCATCTCTAGTTCTTTACCATTCCCCTCACTTCTCAGCCCCCTGCAGTCTGGTATTTGCCATTAGCCCTCCACCGAGAATGTTCTCACCAAGGTTATCAGTTATTTCCTATTCTAACACTCAACGATCCTGTCCCTGCCATCTTACCTCGTCCCTCTCCTTCATACAACTGCTTCTCCCTTGTTTTCTGTGCCACCACTCCCCGTTTCCCCAGCCGTCAAGAAGATTCTCTTATTCTCCTAAGGTCCTCTTCCATCCACTATTTAAATCTGATGATTCCCCCAAGGGTTTCATCTAGACCCTTCTGCTTATTCTTCAGTCTCCATGGGGAGTCTCATTCACTCTATCTCTGCACCAACAAGTCCTAAATCCAAACCTCTGCTGCAGGTCTCTCTCTTGAACTCAGGGTTCCTACAGTCAATGCATCTGGAATGGCCCCCAAAGATTGTGTCAATGGCACCCCGAAAGCAACAGCTGTAAAGCTGTAACCATCGGCCCTCTTCTCTCCTTACCCTGAGACCACTCTTCCTACGGTGCTCTCTATCTCGTCTCCTTATCTCCGGGGATCATGACCATTCAGCAACCTGAGCCAGTCACCCTCGATTCCTCCCCTTTTCTTGGCATAAAATCATTATGAAGTCCTGTCAGGTCCATCTTCTAAATAAGTCACCAATCCATCCACTTCTCTCTATCTTCACTGCCTAAGCCTTAGTTCAGACAATACAACCATCATCTCTCATCCATTTAGACACCACACAGGTATCTCGAGTCGGTCTCTGTAGTTCCACTTCTGCCCTATTCCTGTAATCAATTATTCTTCCGGTAGTCAAGGATCCTTCTAAAGTGGAAATAAAATCATGACAGTCGCCTCATCCTTCGCATGCTTCAAAAACTTCAGGAGCCTTTAATTCTTTTCAGGATGAAGTTTAGTCCCCCTATCTGAGGAAACCAGAAAAGCTGTCCATTGTCTGAGCCCTGCTTTTCTTTCCCGCTTCATCTTGCACTGTTAACATCCAATCTCATACATTTGGCTTCTAACACATACATACACACACACACACACACACACACACACACGATTCAGTTATACCTGTGTACTTGTGTTTCTCTGAATTTGCCCCCTTTTCCCTCCAAGCCCTCGTGAATGCTCTTCTACCATCCACCATTGTTTGGCTAGTTGCTAATCATCCTTCAGGACTCATCTTCTCCTTGAATCTGTCCTTGGGGCTGCAAGTGGCAGTGCACGCCTGCAATCCAGCACTCTGGGGGCTGAGGCAGAATTGCAAGTGTGAGCTCAGCCTGGGCAACTTAATTACTTAGTGAGATGCTGTCTAAAAAATAAAAAAATAAAAATAAATGATCTGGGGATGTAACTCGGCTGGGAATGTGTTTAGGCCTGTGTTCAACTCCCAGCAGAGAGAGAGAGAGACAGACAGAGACAGACAGGCAGAGAAAGCTGTCTTTGGTCCCTGTTCCACTTCCTCCGCCCGAGGCGGGTTAAATACTTTTGTATCTTCTATCTATGTCTGTGCTGCCCATGAAAGCCGCTGAGCTACCTTGAGGTTTTTACGGGAAAACCCTCCTCCTGCCCAGAGCAGCAGGTTCTGCTTCAGCCTTCCGGGGATGGCAGCAGATCACCCAAGCTTGAGTTCTGAATGGGCATCAACAGTATCCCCCAGAGGAGAACCTCTCCTCAGAGCCAGTCGGGAGACTATCTGGGGCACAGGGATGGCAGAATCAGTAAAATGTCATTACTGAGGCTTGCTGACCCTAGAGTCTAGTTTAGCATAGCTGGGTAGGAGGAAGAACAGGTTGTTAGAACTTACTCAAATGGAAACAATTGTTCCCTGGAGACTAACTTCAGCTGGCTTCAGGAAAACAAGGTAGACAAAAGAGCAAGTACGCGTAGCTGTGTGGTGAGCCAGGCTGGACTCTCCTTTTGTCTGGCGAGCAGTAGCAGTAAGGGCAGACGGGTTTAGCTGGTGGGGCCTGAATGTCAGAGGATCTAGTTTTGTGCTTTGCTTTTGCCTGGGCCCCGTTGCAGAAGTCCTCTAACTTCTCGAGGCCCTCATTCGCTCATCTCTAAGGTTTCCAGTCTCAAATAAGGTAGTAAGGGCAGGAAACCTTTTTACCAAACATGGAAGACTGAAGAGCAGCTAACAGAAGCAGGTAGCTTTAAAAGAAAACTCCCTGGAGGGATCCTCCTGAAAGCCAAGCACTGCCTGTTCTGGAGGAACAGAGAACTCTAGGTCTTGCCAGCTGAACTTGCTCCTGGGCACAATGCCAACGTACTCCATGGCCAAAGGGCCGGGTAAGAAAGTGCCACTAGGATCCTTCCCTAATCTTCCTTAGAGGCTGGATTGGAGCTGCAGGGGAGGATCAGAAGGGCCAGCAGTGACAGCAGCTCCTGACTTAACCCTTTCTTGCAGGGCACTTGCCCTGATATTTTCGCCATTTTTTACAAAATCTTGTACACGGTGCTCCTCCTTTTAAGGAACGCTCAAAAGACAATTGAGGGTCTCAGGCCAAGGAAGGACCTGCTGTGATCGCTTGGAGCTGACAGAAGCCACCACAGCCCTCCTTTGTCAGCTTCACCTCTCCGCCCCTTAATCTCAGAGCCAGTCAGAGGAGTCAGAGGCACTAGCTGCCCCTCTATACCTCACACCCCGCCTGCTCCAATGGCTCCAGCAAGTGTTGGCACTATTCCCTTGAGACTCTATTTTCTGGAAAGCTTGTCCTCAGAATACTTCACCTTTCTTTTTGAATCAGCTGATTGGGAACAGCTCAGAGAACTGCAAATGGATTGGGAAAGTTTCGAAATGCTTTTTTAAAAAGGTTTATTTTTAAGTAAATCTGTCATTTAAGTAAACCGTGCTCATTTTTTTCTGTGGTACTGGCTCAGTTTAGAATGCTGGAAAACACAGAAAGGCAGAATTTAGAAAGTAAAAAGCACCTACAATCTCCTTAGCTAGAAGTGCTGTCAGTGTTTTCGCTCCAACTCCATTTTCAAGGAGGACACTTGAAGAGAATAATGCCTCAGTCAACACAAGAAATTTCTACGGACAGCCTTGCAGACCAGTCTACCAGTCTTGGAGAGTTTACTCAAGGGCTCGAAGAGAAGACTCTGTGATTTCACTTAGGAATTCTCTTCTGCTACTTCCCTGAGCCTTCATGCTGAAGGAGGCTTTAAAGGGTCCAGTCCTCCTCAGCCTGCCACAGTTAGGTAGAGGGGTAAGTTGCTTAGCCCTCCTGCTTTTACCCCAGTCTTTTGGTCTCAAGAGTTCCAGCCAGAAACTATCTGATTTGAAGAGCGTTTCTTCCGGCCCTGTACTTTCAAAGACTAGAAGCTTTGTGACAGCCTTGAGGAAACAAATACCGACCACCCAAGTGCCATAGGAATTTTGTCTCCCATACCCTTCATTCAGAAACCCAAGGTGGATCGACCTGATTCCAGGAGCTAATCCACAGGACCTAGGGAGAAAAAAGCACCCACCTACTAGTGAATTTGAAAGGCAGCAACCAAATCAGGATTGGATACTTACAGGGCTGTTCTTTTGCAGAGCCTTGGACGGGGAGATGCCCTTGGAGAGGGAGAAAGGGGTTCCGAGAAAGGGGAGTGATGTCCAAGGGACCATGAGCTAAGGTGATAAAGGATTTCGAATGGTTAACCACAGCTTTGCAATATCCATCTGGAAATCCAAGCCTTATTACAGATGAGAATTAAATCCCTAGATGCTGGGAACAATTTGAGGTACTTAAAAAAAAAAAAGGTTTGGTGGGTTTTGTGTTTTCCTGTCAAAAACTCCAGCTGGGCCTTTGTGTGGTGACCTCTGAGTGCCCAGGGGACACTGGGGGGGTGTAGATTTGGCCCCAGTTGGAATTCAGAACATTCCAACTTTGGGAGGGGGGTAAGAGAGAAGGGGCTCAGTCAGGAGTCTCTGGCTAGCAGCCCTGAGGCTCAACAGGAGAAAAGCCTCATAAACAGCCTTGGAGAGCTCCCCAAGCAACCCTGCTCTGCCTCCAGGTCCACAGATTCTTCACCTCAGCTGACTGCTCAGCAAGCCCCCAGCCCTACTCTACCTCTCAGGTGACCCCAAGGCCCAAGGGCAAACACAGGTACTGCGCATTTAGACTCCTGATTCATAGAGCAGCTCCTACAAGGTAGGACTGAGGCGGCAGTAGCATACTCCATATCATTTAAGCTTCTCAAAACTTCTGTGTAGTTAAGTGATTGGGTTTCCACTCAAATGGAAAGAAAAGCTTTCCTATACTTTTCTGAATAGGAAGATACTAGATGCTATTGAAAAGAATTTGGAAAGTGAAGTGTAAAGAAGAAAATAGAGTTCCTTGCAGTGCCACAAGCCAGAGATAATCACTGCCAACATTTTGAGGTTCTATAGATGTTAATAGAAATATTTGTGGGGCTGAGGATTTAGCTCAGTGGTTTGTGCCAAGGGGAGTGGAGTGCTTGTCTAGCAAGCACAAGGCCCTGAGTTTGATCCCCAGCACCAAAAAAAAAAAAAAAAGAGAGAGAGAGAGAAAGAGAAATATTTGTTACAAAATCACACCATGCCTACAATTGTATAACTTCTATCATTTCTAAAAACTGTGTCATGGACCTGTTCCCATGTTAATAAAAAACAGAGCTATATAATTCTCTTATGGCTACTTTGCATTTTATAATATAATATACAATTTCTTTCACCATTAAGGTTTATTTTTGTTATCTTCATATTTTCACTATTAAAACCTTGCATTTTGCACATAATACTGACAAATTCCTAGGCACAGAATTACTAGATCAATACTTTAGAACCTAATATGGCACATTACAAAAGTAGCGCAGCAATTACTAATCCCAGGTGAGAAAACTTAGGCTCAATGACCTAAAAGAATGAATTACTCAACGTCACAAGTTGAGCTGTAAAAGGTACACACGCAATCTAGATATCTAGTTGGGTAAATTTTCTAGTGTTCCACACTGACTCCTTCCCAAGGAATTCCACGGAAAAGTGATAAGGCTAGTAGCCACTATTCTTTGAACACTTTGTCAGTGCCAGGCATTGCGTCCAGGGCTTTCATACACATTGTTGATACAAGAGAAGTGTAACTCCCAACGTATTAGATGTCAAATGTGCTGAGTTTGTGGTCCCACAACACTGAGGAGTGAAGTCGTTAACCGAAGGAAGAAGTTAAGCGAGTTTTATTGCAAATAAGGAGAGAAGAATAGCCCCTGGATTTCCAGGGGGAGGTCCTGAATGGGGTCACCTCCCAGGCCCTCTGCCAGGGGTAATTTATATAGCAAAGTCATGATATGGGTACAGTGGGGGAGCAGTAGGTTTAATTTTATGACCTTATATATATATCAAACACTTTGAAATATATAGTATGACCAGGAAACTGTTATTTCTTTACCAATCCTGGTTGTCTTGGAAGTTGAATCCTTGCAAATGTTAACAGATAACAATTATAAAGTTTTACCGAGAAAATTTGAGATCAGTGGCAACATAACATTTTAGCATAATCTGATGACATTGTTAGAACCCTTAGGTTTTGTTATTATCTCTGAAACATTAAATTTTCATCTTAGTATAGAATAACTTTTTAGTTAGTTATCTTTATCTAGTTAAAAGATACTAAATGACATAAGGAAACTTTTACCTAAATTTGTTATCTTTCAATAGAGTGCCATTTAAGAAGAATGTACTTGTCTATAGAGGTACTCTATAGGTTATTAATGTCTAAACTTTAATTTATAGAGTGAAATTGCCTGGAATGCATAGTGTTTAAGTATCTCTAAGTGTTATACAACATACATAACATACACATAACCATCACATAAGCATAATCCTTGAAAAAGTATCTGTATCATCTGGGTTGAGTGTTTCATGTTGGATCGATATACACATTTCATCACAAATAGCCAGAACACAAGTAAGAGAAAGCCAGATGCTTGAGCTTAAAAAAGTTTATCATCATAAACAACTTCAGCTGCAAGTCACCAGTGTGATAAGATGTTTTTTGGGTTTTATATATTTGAAGGCCTGTACACTTAGGAAACACATATATGCCATATAATATACCATGAAGTTAGCAATAATTGGTATCACAGCTACTTAACAATCTTTACACATATTTGGCTTCTACTCTT